>JACEFZ010021021.1:0-44675 GCA_014155875.1 Cepaea nemoralis
TTTTTTAAAACCCCTTTTTTTTCTTGCATTTCCAGAAAGCCATTTCACTGGCATGAGATGTTTCTCAGCTTGCCTGTCTATTGTCCATGTTTTACACATATTCAACATCTTAGGTTCTATATAGCACTTCAACTCTTTTTTCTCACTGCATAAGACATATGGGAGATGCCTTGAAGAGATTAGAACAAGAATCGCCATGGCGAATGTAGCCTTTAGCAAGATGAAAAACATACTGACCAATAAAAAGATGTCAATTGAAACGAGAAAAAGAGTGTTGAGGGGATACGTAGAGCCTATTCTTTTGTATGGATGTGAAACTTGGATAATGTGCAGTCAAGCTGAAAAACATCTGATGGCTGCAGAAATGTGGTTTCTGAGGAAAATGCAAAGAATACCATGGACAGACAGAAAAACCAATGAACAAGTACTACAGGAGACAAATGAAACTTGTAAATTGATTAGAGAAATTAGACGTAGACAGTCAAAATTTTTTGGACATGTTATGAGAAGAAATGCATTGGAGAACTTAGTGACAACTAGCAAGATCGAAGGGAACAGACCAAGAGGAAAACCGAGAGGAAAATACCTGGGTGGCTTGGCCACATGGCATGGACGAGACAGGAACACTGAGCTGATCAACGACTCTGATGATCAAGTGAAATGGCGAGTCATGATCGCCCACGCTTTCCGGCATGGCACATGATTGATTGAAATGACGCAGCCACGCAGACGTATCTTGTGTCACACTTGGAGGTCATTATGCATGATAGGATCAGGTCGCCGCTTATGGGAGTTGACCCGAAATAATCAGGTTAAATTCACACGCATTAAACTGTTGCCATTGAAATGAGTCCAGAAACCAGAATATCTTGCAGTGCACTAAATTGTTGCCATTGAATTGAGCCCAGAAAGTCCAGAAACCAGATTACTTTACACTGCACTAAATGGTTGCCATTGAATTTAGCCAAGAAACCAGATTACTTTACACTGCACTAAATGGTTGCCATTTAATTTAGCCAAGAAACCAGATTACCTTGCAGTGCAATAAATTGTTGCCATTGAATTGAGACCGGAAACCAGATTACCTTTCAGTGTACTAAATTGTTGTCATTAAAATGAGCCCAGACACCAGATTACCCTGCAGCGCACTAAAGTGTTGAATTTGTTGAATTGAGACCAGAAGTCGATCTTACAAAGCTACCGCACTAAACTTTTGCTATTAAAATAAACCAAGAGAACCAGATTACAAACCTGGCGCACTGAATTGTCACTATTGAACTCAGAAAACCAGGTTACCTTCCAGCTTACTAAACTGTTGCCACCGAATTAAACGCAGAAAACCAAATTACTTAGCCAGCGCAATAAACTGTTGCCGTCCGTTGCAGTTGAACCCAGAAACCAGATTATTGAGCTAATGGACCAAGCTGTTGCCAGTTTCGGTTCTGTGCATGATTATGTCGTCAATATCAGACAGTGTCAAGGACATGGCTGCCACTGGAGATGTCATCTTCTCGCCAGATGACATTGTACATGAACCACTATTGATTGACATGCGTAGAAGGTGAAGGAAGAAAAGGTAATATCAGAAGGCGAGATAGACAAAACCTGCTTTTGTTGTTTATTTGCTTTTTATTTGATTTTTATTGTATGTGTTTTTTTTTAAATATTTTATTATTTGGTTTCTTATTTTAAAGTTGCGTACAGTCAAAACCGACATCACTACACTGGAGACATTTTTATACGCTCTCCACCCTCATTTTCAACAGCCAGCGAAGAGTCCCAATACTGTTGGTACTAGTTGCAATATGGTTATGTGTCAGTCTGGCCTGTCCTCGCAGTATTGAGTGTCGGCCAGATTCCTCTGGTCACAAACCTCCCCACCATTCTCTCCACACAATGATGGTTTAACTGTTCTTATACAACATTCTCTCCACACAATGATGGGTTAACTGTTCTTCCACAACATTCTCCCACAAATGATGGTTTTAATGTTCTTCCACAACTTCCCCACACAATGATGGTTAACTTCTTCACAAATTCTCTCCACACAAGATTTTAATGTTCTTCCACAAATCTCTCCCAAAGGTTTTTTCCACATTCTCCCACAATGTTTTTTCCCAAATTCTCACAATGTTTACTTTTCCACAACATTCTCCCACACAAGGGTTTGTTTCCCCCCCCTTTATTTTTTCCCCCTCCCAAATTATTTTTCCCCATTTTCCCAAATTATGTTTCCCTCCCACTTTTTTCCCCCTCCCCAAATATTTAATTCTTCCAAATTTTAAAATTTAATTTTCCCAAACCAAATATGTTACTTCTCCCACATTTTAAAAGTGTTAAATTCTCCACACAATTTCCCCAAATTTCCTTTTAAAATTTTCCCCCCAAATTTTAACTTTCCAATTCCTCCCAAAGGTTTTTTCCACAATTCTCCCACAATGTTTTTTTCCAAATTCTCCAAATGTTTTTTCCAATTCCCCAAATGTTTTTTCCAATTCTCCCAATGTTTGTTACCTTTCCCAAATGTTTTTTTCCACATTCTCCCACAAATGGTTAATTCTTCCCAACATTCCTCCACACAATGAGGTGTATCTTTCTTCCACAACATTCTCCCACACAATGATGGTGTATCTTTCTTCCACAACATTCTCCACACAATGATGGTTACTTTCTTCCACAACATTCTCCCACACAATGATGGTGTATCTGTTCTTCCACAACATTCTCTCCACACAATGATGTGTATCTTTCTTCCACAACATTCTCTCCACACAATGGGTTTTTTCCCAAATTCTCTCCACACAATGATGGTTTGTTCTTCCACACATTCTCCCACAATGATGGTTTAATGTTTTCCCAAAATTTCCCAACAAATGATGGTTATGTTTTCCACAACATTCTCCCCACAATGATGGTTATGTTCTTCACAATTCCCCAAAATGATGGTTTAACTGTTCTTCACAACATTCTCCCACACAATGTGGTTACTGTTTTCCACAACATTCTCCCACACAATGATGTTAACTGTTCTTCCACAACATTCTCCCACACAATGAGTTAACTGTTCTTCCACAACATTCTCCCACACAATGATGGTTTACTGTTCTTCCACACATTCTCCCCACACAATGATGGTTAACTTTTCCAACTTTCCCACAAATGATGGTTATTTCCAAATTCCCCAAAATTTTTCTTCCCAAACTCCCACAATGATGGTTTGTTCTTCCACAACATTCCCCACACAATGATGGTTATGTCTTCCACAATTCTCCACACAATGATGTTACTGTTCTTCACAAATTCATCCACACAATGATGGTTTAACTGTTCTTCCTACAACATTCTCTCCACACAATGATGGTGTAATCTGTTCTTCCACAACATTCTCTCCACACAATGATGGTTTAACTGTTCTTTCCACAACATTCTCCTCCACACAATGGTTTATAACTGTCTTCCACAACATTCTCTCCACACAATGATGGTTTATCTGTTCTTCCACAACATTCTCTCCCACACAATGATGGGTAATCTGTTCTTCCACAACATTCTCTCCACACAATGATGGTTTAACTGTTCTTCCACAACATTCTCTACACCAATGATGGTTAACTGTTCTTCCACAACATTCTCCCACACAATGATGGTTTAACTGTTCTTCCACAAATTCTCTCTCCACAATGATGTTTAACTGTTCTTCCACAAATTCTCTCCACCAATGATGTTTAACTGTTCTTCACAACATTCTCCACACAATGATGGTTACTGTTCTTCCACAACATTCTCCCACACAATGATGGTGTATCTTTCTTCCACAACATTCTCCCCACACAATATGGTTACTTTCTTCCACAACATTCTCCCCACACAATGATGGTTACTGTTCTTCCACAACATCTCCCACACAATGATGGTGTATCTGTTCTTCCACAACATTCTCTCCCACAATGATGTGTATCTGTTCTTCCACAACTTTCTCCACACAATGATGTGTATTGTTCTTCCACAACTTTCCTCCACACAATGATGGTTATGTTCTTCCACAACATTCTCCCACACAATGATGGTTTATGTCTTCCACAACATCTCCCCACAAATGTGGTTTTAACTGTCTTCCACAACATGCTCCCCACAAATGATGGTTAACTGTTCTTCCACAACATTCTCCACACAATGATGGGTACTGTTCTTCCACAACATTCTCCCACACAATGATGGTTAACTGTTCTTCCACAACATTCTCCCACACAATGATGGTTACTTTCTTCCACACATTCTCTCCCAATGGGTTTTTTCCACAATTTTCCCAAATGATTGTTCTTCCCACAATTCCCCAAATGTATGTTCTTCTTCCACACATTTACTGTTTAACTTCTTCCACACATTTACTTTGACGTTCTTCCACAACTGTTCTCCACACAATGATGGTTATCTTTCTTCCACAAATTCTCCCACACAATGATGTTACTGTTCTTCCACACATTCTCTCCACACAATGAGGTTAACTGTTCTTCCACAAATTTTCCCCACACAATGATGGTTTAACTGTTCTTCCACAACATTCTCCCCACATAATGATGGTGTATGTGTTCTTCCACAACATTCTCCCCACACAATGATGGTTTAACTGTTCTTCAACAACATTCTCCCCACACAATGATGGTTTAACTGTTCTTCCACAACATTCTCCTCACACAATGATGGTTTAACTGTTCTTCCACAACATTCTCCCCAAACAATGATGGTTTAACTGTTCTTCCACAACATTCTCTCCACACAATGATGGTTTAACTGTTTTCCACAACATTCTCCCCACACAATGATGGTTTAACTGTTCTTCCACAACATTCTCTACACACAATGATGGTGTATCTGTTCTTCCATAACATTCTCCCCACACAATGATGGTTTAACTGTTCTTCCACAACATTCTCCCCACACAATGATGGTTTAACTGTTCTTCCACAACATTCTCCCCACACAATGATGGTTTAACTGTTCTTCCACAACATTCTCCCCACACAATGATGGTTTAACTGTTCTTCCAACACATTCTCCCCACACAATGATGGTTTAACTGTTCTTCCACAACATTCTCTCCACACAATGAAGGTGTATCTGTTCTTCCACAACATTCTCTATACACAATGATGGTTTAACTGTTCTTCCACAACATTCTCTCCACACAATGATGGTTTAACTGTTCTTCCACAACATTCTCTCCACACAATGATGGTTTAACTGTTCTTCCACAACATTCTCTCCACACAATGATGGTGTATCTGTTCTTCCACAACATTCTCTCCACACAATGATGGTTTAACTGTTCTTCCACAACATTCTCTACACACAATGATGGTATATCTGTTCTTCCACAACATTCTCCCCACACAATGATGGTTTCACTGTTCTTCCACAGCATTCTCTCCACACAATGATGGTTTAACTGTTCTTCCACAATATTCTCTCCACCTAATGATGATTTAACTGTTCTTCCACAACATTCTCCACACACAATAATGGTTTAAATGTTCTTCCACAACATTCTCTCCACACAATGATGGTGTATCTGTTCTTCCACAACATTCTCCCCACACAATGATGGTGTATCTGTTCTTCCACAACATTCTCCGCACACAATGATGGTTTAACTGTTCTTCCACAACATTCTCCCCACACAATGATGGTGTATCTGTTCTTCCACAACATTCTCTCCACACAATGATGGTGTATCTGTTCTTCCACAACATTCTCTCCACACAATGATGGTGTATCTGTTCTTCCACAACTTTCTCTCCACACAATGATGGTTTATGTGTTCTTCCACAACATTCTCCCCACACAATGATGGTTTAACTGTTCTTCCACAACATTCTCTACACACAATGATGGTTTAACTGTTCTTCCACAACATTCTCCCCACACAATGATGGTTTTAACCTGTTCTTCCACAACATGCTCCCCACAAAATGATGGTTTAACTGTTCTTCCACAACATTCTCCCCACACAATGATGGTGTATCTGTTCTTCCACAACATTCTCTCCACACAATGATGGTTTAACTGTTCTTCCACAACATTCTCTCCACACAATGATAGGTGTAATCTGTTCTTCCACAACAATTCTCCCCACACAATGATGGTTTAACTGTTCTTCCACAACATTCTCTCCACACAATGATGGTGTATCTGTTCTTCCACAACATTCTCTCCACACAATGATGGTTTAACTGTTCTTCCACAACATTCTCCCCACACAATGATGGTTTAACTGTTCTTCCACAACATTCTCTCCACACAATGATGGGTTAACTGTTCTTCCACAACATTCTCCCCACACAATGATGGTGTATCTGTTCTTCCACAACATTCTCTCCACACAAATGATGGTTCAACTGTTCTTCCACAATATTCTCTCCACCTAATGATGGTTTAACTGTTCTTCCACAACATTCTCTCCACACAATGATGGTTTAACTGTTCTTCCACAACATTCTCTCCACACAATGATGGTGTATCTGTTCTTCCACAACATTCTCTCCACACAATGATGGTTACTGTTCTTCACAACTTCTCTCACACAATGAGGTTACTTTCTTCCACAACATTCTCTCCACACAATGTGTTACTGTTCTTCCACAACATTCTCCACACAATGATGGTTTAATTTCTTCCACAACATTCTCCACACAATGATGGTTTAACTGTTCTTCCACAAATCTCCCACAAATGATGGTTATGTTCTTCCACAAATTCTCCCACCAATGATGTTTAACTGTTCTTCACAACATTCTCCCCACACAATGATGGTTTAACTGTTCTTCCACAACATTCTCTCACACAATGATGGTATCTGTTCTTCCACAACATTCTCTCCACACAATGATGGTTAACTGTTCTTCCACAACATCCTCCACACAATGATGGTTACTGTTCTTCCACAACATTCTCCCCACACAATGATGGTTAACTGTTCTTCACAACATTCTCTCCACACAATGATGGTTAACTGTTCTTCCACAACATTCTCTCCACACTAATGATGGTGTATCTTTTCTTCCACAACATTCTCTCCACACAATGATGGTTTAACTGTTCTTCCACAACATTCTCTCCACACAATGATGGTGTATCTTTTCTTCCACAACATTCTCTCCACACAATGATGGTGTATCTGTTCTTCCACAACATTCTCTCCACACAATGATGGTGTATCTGTTCTTCCACAACATTCTCTCCCACAATGATGGTTTAACTGTTCTTCCACAACATTCTCTCCACACAATGATGGTGTAATCTGTTCTTCCACAACATTCTCTCCACACAATGATGGTGTATCTTTTCTTCCACAACATTCTCTCCACACAATGATGGTGTATCTGTTCTTCCACAACATTCTCTCCACACAATGATGGTTTAACTGTTCTTCCACAACATTCTCCACACACAATGATGGTTTAACTGTTCTTCCACAACATTCTCCCCACATAATGATGGTGTATGTGTTCTTCCACAACATTCTCCCCACACAATGATGGTTTAACTGTTCTTCCACAACATTCTCCCCACACAATGATGGTTACTGTTCTTCCACAAATTCTCCCCACACAATGATGGTTTAACTGTTCTTCCACAACATTCTCCCACACAATGATGGTTTAACTGTTCTTCCACACATTCTCACCCACAATGATGGTTTAACTGTTCTTCTACAACATTCTCTCCACACAATGAAGGTGTATCTGTTCTTCCACACATTCTCTCCACACAATGATGGTTTAATGTTCTTCCACAACATCTCCCACACAATAATGGTTTAACTGTTCTTCCACAACATTCTCTCCACACAATGATGGTTTAACTGTTCTTCCACAACATTCTCTCCACACAATGATGGTGTATCGTTCTTCCACAACATTCTCTCCAACAATGAGGTTTTAACTGTTCTTCCACAACATCTCTAACACACAATGATGGTAATCTGTTCTTCCACAACATTCTCCCCAACAATGATGTTACTGTTCTTCCACAACATTCTCTCCACACCATGATGGTGTATCTGTTCGTTTCCACAACATTTCATCTCCACACAATGATTGTGTATCTTTTCTTCCAACAACATTCTCTCCACACAATGATGGTGTAGTATCTGTTCTCCACCACCATTCCTCGTCTCACACAATGATGTTAACTGTTTATCTTCCACAAAATTCTCCCCACACCAATGATGGTTTAACTGTTCGTCCCACAACATTTCTACCCACATAATGATGGTGTATGTGTTCTTTCCACAACATTCATCCCCACACAATGATGGTTTAACTGTTCTTCACAACCATTTCTCCCCACACAATGATGGTTTAACTGTTCTTCCACAACATTCTCCTCACACAATGATGGTTAACTGTCATCACAACATTCTCCCCACACAATGATGGTTTAACTGTTCTTCCACAACATTCTCTCCACACAATGATGGTTTAACTGTTCTTCCACAACATTCTCCCCACACAATGATGGTTTAACTGTTCTTCCACAACATTCTCCCCACACAATGATGGTGTATCTGTTCTTCCATAACATTCTCCCCACACAATGATGGTTTAACAGTTCTTCCACAACATTCTCCCCACACAATGATGGTTTAATTGTTCTTCCACAACATTCTCCCCACACAATGATGGTTTAACTGTTCTTCCACAACATTCTCCCCACACAATGATGGTTTAACTGTTCTTCCACAACATTCTCATCACACAATGATGGTTTAACTGTTCTTCTACAACATTCTCTCCACACAATGAAGGTGTATCTGTTCTTCCACAACATTCTCTCCACACAATGATGGTTTAACTGTTCTTCCACAACATTCTCTCCACACAATAATGGTTTAACTGTTCTTCCACAACATTCTCTCCACACAATGATGGTTTAACTGTTCTTCCACAACATTCTCTCCACACAATGATGGTGTATCTGTTCTTCCACAACATTCTCTCCACACAATGATGGTTTAACTGTTCTTCCACAACATCCTCTACACACAATGATGGTATATCTGTTCTTCCACAACATTCTCCCCACACAATGATGGTTTAACTGTTCTTCCACAACATTCTCTCCACACAATGATGGTTTAACTGTTCTTCCACAATATTCTCTCCACCTAATGATGATTTAACTGTTCTTCCACAACATTCTCCACACACAATGATGGTTTAACTGTTCTTCCACAACATTCTCTCCACACAATGATGGTGTATCTGTTCTTCCACAACATTCTCCCCACACAATGATGGTGTATCTATTCTTCCACATCATTCTCCCCACACAATGATGGTTTAACTGTTCTTCCACAACATTCTCCCCACACAATGATGGTGTATCTGTTCTTCCACAACATTCTCTCCACACAATGATGGTGTATCTGTTCTTCCACAACATTCTCTCCACACAATGATGGTTTAATCTGTTCTTCCACAACTTCTCACTCCACACAATGATGGTTTATGTGTTCTTCCACAACATTCTCCCCACACAATGATGGTTTAACTGTTCTTCCACAACATTCTCTACCCCACAAATGATGGTTTAATTGTTCTTCCCCAACATTCTCCCACACAATGATGGTTTAACTGTTCTTCCACAACATGCTCCCCACAAATGATGGTTTAACTGTTTTCCACAACATTCTCCCCACACAATGATGGTGTAAACTGTTCTTCCACAACATTCTCTCCACACAATGATGGTTTAACTGTTTTTTCCACAACATTCTCTCCACACAATGATAGTTTGAAACTGTTCTTCCACAACATTCTCCCCACACAATGATGGTTTAACTGTTCTTCCACAACATTCTCTCCACACAATGATGGTGTATCTGTTCTTCCACAACATTCTCTCCACACAATGATGGTTTAATTGTTCTTCCACAACATTCTCCCTACACAATGATGGTTTAACTGTTCTTCCACAACATGCTCCCCACAAAATGATGGGTTTAACTGTTCTTCCACAACATTCTCCTCACACAATGATGGTGTATCTGTTCTTCCACAACATTCTCCCCACACAATGATGGTTTAACTGTTCTTCCACAACATTCTCTCCACACAATGATGGTTTAACTGTTCTTCCACAACATTCTCCCCACACAATGATGGTTTAACTGTTCTTCCACAACATTCTCTCCACACAATGATGGTGTATCTGTTCTTCCACAACATTCTCTCCACACAATGATGGTTTAACTGTTCTTCCACAACATTCTCTCCACACAATGATGGTTTACTGTTCTTCCACAACATTCTCTCCCACACAATGATGGTGTATCTGTTCTTCCACAACATTCTCCCCACACAATGATGGTTTAACTGTTCTTCCACAACATTCTCCCCACACAATGATGGTTTAACTGTTCTTCCACAACATTCTCTCCACACAATGATGGTTTAACTGTTCTTCCACAATATTCTCTCCACACAATGATGGTTTAACTGTTCTTCCACAACATTCTCCCCAACACAATGAGGGTTTAACTGTTCTTCCCAACTTCCACACAATGAAGGTGTATCTGTTCTTCACAACAACATTCTCTATACACAATGATGGTTTAACTGTTCTTCACAACATTCTCTCCATACAATGATGGTTTAACTGTTCTTCCCCAACATTCTCTCCACACAATGATGGTTTTAACTGTTCTTCCACAACATTCTACTCCAAACAATGATGGTGTATCTGTTTCTTCCAACAACATTCTCTCCACACAATGATGGTTTAACTGTTCTTCCACAACATTCTCTACACACAATGATGGTTTAACTGTTCTTCCACAACATTCTCCCCACACAATGATGGTTTAACTGTTCTTCCACAATATTCTCTCCACACAATGATGGTTTAACTGTTCTTCCACAATATTCTCTCCACCTAATGATGATTTAACTGTTCTTCCACAACATTCTCGCCACACAATGATGGTTTAACTGTTCTTCCACAACATTCTCTCCACACAATGATGGTGTATCTGTTCTTCCACAACATTCTCCCCACACAATGATGGTGTATCTGTTCTTCCACAACATTCTCCCCACACAATGATGGTTTAACTGTTCTTCCACAACATTCTCCCCACACAATGATGGTGTATCTGTTCTTCCACAACATTCTCTCCACACAATGATGGTGTATCTGTTCTTCCACAACATTCTCTCCACACAATGATGGTGTATCTGTTCTTCCACAACTTTCTCTCCACACAATGATGGTGTATGTGTTCTTCCACAACATTCTCCCCACACAATGATGGTTTAACTGTTCTTCCACAACATTCTCTACACACAATGATGGTTTAATTGTTCTTCCACAACATTCTCCCCACACAATGATGGTTTAACTGTTCTTCCACAACATGCTCCCCACAAAATGATGGTTTAACTGTTCTTCCACAACATTCTCCCCACACAATGATGGTGTATCTGTTCTTCCACAACATTCTCTCCACACAATGATGGTTTAACTGTTCTTCCACAACATTCTCTCCACACAATGATAGTGTATCTGTTCTTCCACAACATTCTCCCCACACAATGATGGTTTAACTGTTCTTCCACAACATTCTCTCCACACAATGATGGTGTATCTGTTCTTCCACAACATTCTCTCCACACAATGATGGTTTAATTGTTCTTCCACAACATTCTCCCTACACAATGATGGTGTACTGTTCTTCCACAACATGCTCCCCACAAAATGATGGGTTAACTGTTCTTCCACAACATTCTCCCCACACAATGATGGTGTATCTGTTCTTCCACAACATTCTCTCCACACAATGATGGTTTCAACTGTTCTTCCACAACATTCTCGCCACACAATGATGGTTTAACTGTTCTTCCACAACATTCTCTCCACACAATGATGGTGTATCTGTTCTTCCACAACATTCTCCCCACACAATGATGGTTTAACTGTTCTTCGACAACATTCTCTCCACACAATGATGGTGTATCTGTTCTTCCACAACATTCTCCCACACAATGATGGTGTATCTGTTCTTCCACAACATTCTCTCCACACAATGATGGTGTATCTGTTCTTCCACAACATTCTCCCCACACAATGATGGTTTAACTGTTCTTCGACAACATTCTCCCCACACAATGATGGTTTAACTGTTCTTCCACAACATTCTCTCCACACAATGATGGTGTATCTGTTCTTCCACAACATTCTCTCCACACAATGATGGTTTAATTGTTCTTCCACAACATTCTCCCTACACAATGATGGTTTAACTGTTCTTCCACAACATGCTCCCCACAAAATGATGGGTTAACTGTTCTTCCACAACATTCTCCCCACACAATGATGGTGTATCTGTTCTTCCACAACATTCTCTCCACACAATGATGGTTCAACTGTTCTTCCACAACATTCTCGCCACACAATGATGGTTTAACTGTTCTTCCACAACATTCTCTCCACACAATGATGGTGTATCTGTTCTTCCACAACATTCTCCCCACACAATGATGGTTTAACTGTTCTTCGACAACATTCTCTCCACACAATGATGGTGTATCTGTTCTTCCACAACATTCTCCCCACACAATGATGGTGTATCTGTTCTTCCACAACATACACATGAGCCCAAATGGGCCCTGTCCATGGCTGCCTTGTCGTGCAATAATACCCCACATAGCGTTGCAGACCCATCAATGTGTCCACCAATACCCCACATAGCGTTACAGACCTACCAGTTTGTCCACCAATACCCCACATAGTGGTGCAGACATACCAGTTTGTCCACCAATACCCCAAATAGCGGTACAGACCTACCAGTTTGTCCACCAATACCCCACATAGCGGTACAGACCTACCAGTTTGTCCACCAATACCCCACCCAGCGGTACAGACTCACCACATTGTCCACCAATACCCCACCCAGCGGTGCAGAACCACCAGTTTGTCCACCAATACCCCACCCAGCGGTGCAGACCCACCAATTTGTCCACCTGCTCGTTTCTTGACATAGGTTTCTTCTTCTGCGTTCAACCCGAGGTTTTTTTTTTTTTTTTGTAACTTGATTGCGTTGTGCCTGTTTACAGCAGAGCTGCGTTCTTGGGCCATTAGGCTGACACATCCGACTTCTGCGGGCATTCGTTGATCGGGTCAACTTTACGATGGCATAAGTTTAAACCAATTGTATTCAATGTGTTTCATGTGTGTGTCCGTGTATGTGTGTGTGTGTCCGTGTGTGTCCGTGTGTGTGTGTGTGTGTGTGTGCATGTTATTTATTTCTTTATTTTTCGCGTCCACTAGCTTCGAACTCAAGTCTAGTGTATACTCGAGTTACTTCTAGTGCACTTTATTGATTTTTTGAAATGTAAAAAAAATGCGTCACAATACGAGGTCCAATCCTTGACCACCCAGCTGACGGGCAAGCGTGCTAGCCACTGCGCCTTCCAGTTGCTACTGTGGGTTCTGCTATAGCCTACAGTTATTTTCCGCTGTCTTTAAGGGTAAAGAAAGAAGATTTACTTCATTGCATCGGGTTTTATCCCATAGGGCTCTGCTTCCTTCCGCAGACGGCCGGCCGAAAGCGTAGTACAGAGCACGAAATCCGCATCTCCAGCGACAACCCGCAGGAGTCTCCGAGGAAATAAACTCGTGAACCGAATAAATCGAGCCCACAACCTTCGGACTGCGAGCATGGCGGCCCAACCACTTCTTTGAAGAGTGCTAATCAAAACTCAATAAATAAAATCATGTGCCTTTGGCAGGACATTGCGCTCAACCCCAGCTTGATTTTCCAATCAGTTTTAAGTCCAGTAGTTTGCCATTACTTTCTGAAAGAGACGTCAACATTTTAAGTACAACTGACCGATGTAGTAGGGGATGAACCCTCCCCCTCCCCCTTTTATTCTTCCCTTACCCCGACATAAGCTTACCGGAAGTTTAAGACTTAGAACGCTGTGACTCTTTCAGCCACGTCGACCGCTAAACTAAGTGGTATTCTCTTGTGTTTTCTCCTATTTTATGCCAGGATATAGCGGTGATTTACGGCGGTGTTTACATTTGCGTGTTTCTATAACTGTCTTGATGTCTGACACGAGGTGTCTCAGCAGTTCTCACACGAGGTGTCTTGGTAGTTCTGACTCGAGGTGTCTTAGTAATTCTGACACGAGGTGTCTCAGCACTTCTGACACGAGGTGTCTCAGCAGTTCCGACACGAGGTGTCTCAGCAGTTCTGACACGAGGTGTCTCAGCAGTTCTGACACGAGGTGTCTCAGCAGTTCTGACACGAGGTGTCTTGGTAATTCTGACACGAGGTGTCTTAGTAGTTCTGACAAGAGGTGTCTTGGTTGTTCTGAAGCGAGGTGTCTTGGTAGTTCTGACACGAGGTGTCTTGGCAGTTCTGAAGCGAAGTGTTTTAATAGTTCTGAAGCGAAATGTCTTAGCAGTTCTAAAGCGAAGTGTCTTAGCAGTTCTGACACGAGGTGTCTTAATAGTTCTAACACGAGGTGTCTTAGCAGTTCTGACACGAGGTGCCTTAGTAGTTCTGGCACCAGGTGTATTAGTCGTACTGACACGAGCTGTCTTAGTAGGTCTGACACCAGGTGTCTTCGTAGTTATGACACCAGGTGTCTTCGTAGTTCTTACACGAGGTGTCTTAGTAGTTTTCACACCAGGTGTCGTTAATGGTTCTGACACCAGCGTCTTAGTAGATTTGAAACAAGATGTCTTAGTAGTTCCAAAACTAGGTGTCTTAGTAGTTCTCAAGCGACGTGATAGGTGAGGGTAGTGTTAAGATAAGACATGACACGTTAAGATGAGACCAGGCAATAATAGGACAGCAGATGGTAGCAGAAGAGAATAGAAGAGTAGCCGCGACAAGACAATGTGAGATGATGCAATATACAATACAATACAATACAATACAATACAGGGAAGTGTGGGGGAAAGAAGAGAATACAAGGACAGAGAAGAGGAACGAACGAACGAACGAAAATCTTTATTTTCAAAGGGTTAAGAATTGGGCACGCAGGCCCGTCTGACATTCTGCCCTTCTTCTCTATTTCCTCTCAAACATTCTTTCATTAAACATCTGTTATGAAGCAATTCTTTGACAACAAAAGAACAATTAAGCATTAAAACGATAGAAAAATAATCAATAATACATGACTCCTTGAGGCAATGTTTAACATGGGCATCATAGAGAAAAGAAGGTAAGACAAGGTGAGACAAGAATTTATAAGATGAGAGAAAGGAAATGCAAAATGAGGCGTGACGGTACACACTAAGAATGGAGAAGAGCAGACGTGAAAGAGAAAAGAAAAAATAATAGAGGAGGACTTAAAAAAGCCTGTAGAAGAGAAGTAGAAACATAAATGAACGATATGGAGTGAGGACATGGGTAGAACTGCGTGAAATAGCTAAAGATAGGAAGGTTGGGAGTCAGTTGTTTCTTGGTCTAAGCCCGATTGAGAATAAAAGATGTAAGACAAAACAAGAGAAGACAGATAGTGATAAGACGCCACCATATAAGAAGGTATAAGACAAATCTAGCGAAGACAAATCAAATTTATACAAGACAGAATAAAACAAGTCTACGGAAGACAAAACTAAATGAAACGATGCAAGAAAACACGACAACACGCGGTAAGAAAGTAAGCTTAGAAACGTATGCACTTTCCCCTGCTGTAGAATGAGCCAAGAATTAAATAGACATCGTCGCTGTAGTCGATCACCTCACAATGAGATCCTAACTGCTTCGGCGAAATCGTCATGCGTCATTACCCCACGTGATCAACAAGCGATGCCAGTTATTACACCCTTGCAGAGCCCCAACCAGGCAAATTAGAATGGAAATCCATTACATTTTATGGCGCAAAACAAATGGAGGATCGATGGAGCAGCCAATATAATTCTATTTCTCATTACACTCTCTTTTCAAGTGTGTAAGTGTTTGACAGGGGCGTAGACAAGGTGGGGTACCAGACGTCATGGACTATCTGTTCATCTGTTTGTTTGATCCAGTGCAGGCATGACACTCTCCATGTCGCCACAGCAGACTTCAACTCGGAGAAATATTTATATTTTTATTTATATTTATATTTATATTTATATTTTTTTTTTATTTTTATGTTCGAACAACAAACACAGCCACAAAGCATAGTAGTAACAATACCAACTTCTGATGATTCTACTACCACAGCAACAACTACACTTACTATTACTGTCATAACCACCATCACTACTACTATTACAACACAACAACCACAACAACAAATACTCTACTACACTACTACACTATATACTACTACTACTACTACTACTACTACTACAGCAAAAACTACCTTCTATTTCTGTCATAACCCCTCACTACTACTTTACAAAAAACCACACAACAACAAAACAACTACTACTACTACTACTACTACTACTACTACTACTACTACTACTACTATACTGTTACTGCGACTACTTCTACAACTACTACGGCTGCTGCTGCTGCTGTTGTTGTTGTTGCTACTGCTGGTGCTGCTGCTGCTGCTGCTGCTGCTGGTATTGCACAACTAGAAATACTGCTACTATTCCATGAAATAATATTATGTTCATCCCTATCTTCGACATGTTGGTTATCGACGAAATATGTTAAACGGTATCCCCCTAGTCCCCAGAAGTGCCCTTAGGTATCGCCACTGCTCACGTAAGCTGTCACGCCGGGATTAACATTCAAGACAGCACTCAGCATTCTCCCCACAACCTCCGAACATTCAATCAATTTGTTTTTATTTTAAAAACAAATTGTTTGGGGGAGGCGTTGGTTCGGTGTAGGCAAATGAATATTTCAGGAGATTATAAAGAAATATGGATTAAAACGGCAGCGAAAAGAAGGACCGCGTGATGGAAAAGATAATGTCTGTGCTTTGGAAAAACAGGAGAATGAGCAATCTGTACTTTCTTATGTTTGGAAATATTATATGGGGAGTTGACATTCCTCCTATAGTATTAGAGTATGGGCAGAGTAGTTTAGAAGAGGAGATTTGAAGGCAGAGGATCATTGCACTAGGATTTATTCTGTGTGGCTTGCTCTCTCTCGGCAGTTCTAATGCGTCGCACATAGCGTAAGGTATATCGCTGCAGCGGTGTCACGCAAGAGGCTCCGAGGACACCATACTCGTGAACTGAAAGACGGGGCACAAGACGAACCCACAACCTTCCGAGCGCCAGGCGGGCAGGTTAACCACTTAGCCACGGTGACCACCTCCATACTGGTGGTTTCTGAGATCGGGGTAGAATAAGAAGATGTGGGATAAAATAGCAAGATGTGTGATAGAATAACAAGATGTGGTATAGAATAACCAAATACCCGGGAAGCAGAAGTCTGCTGTGTCGGCCTGAAAGCGCTATATCGCAGCTCTGCTTTAAACAGACACAACGCAGTCACGTCCGAAAGAACTATCCGGATGAACACAAAAGAAGAAGAAGAAGAAGAAGAAGAAGAAGAAGAAGAAGAAGAAGAAGAAGAAGAAGAAGAAGAAGAAAATGTGGGGTAGAATAAGAAGACGTGGGTAGAATAAACAAGATGTGGGATATCTTCTTCTTCTGCGTTCATCCGGAGTGTTTTTTTTTTTCGGATGTGATTGCGTTGTGCCTGTTTTACAGCAAAGCTGCGTTCTTGCGCCGTTAGGCCGACACATCCGACTTCTGCGGGCATTTGTTGACCGGGTTAACCTTCCCGGAGATGTGGGATATAATACCGAAAATGTGTGGTAGAATAACAAGGTGTGGGGTAGAATAACAAGATGTGTGGTAGAATAACAAGGTGTGGTAGAATAACAAGGTGTGGTAGAATAACAAGGTGTGTGATAGAATAACAAAATGTGTGGTAGAATAACAAGATGTGTGGTAGAATAACAAAATGTGTGGTAGAATAACAAGGTGTGGGATAGAATAACAAAATGTGTGGTAGAATAACAAGATTTGTGGTAGAATAACAAAATGTGTGGTAGAATAACAAGGTGTGGGATAGAATAACAAAATGTGTGGTAGAATAACAAGGTGTTGGGTAGAATAACAAAATGTATGGTAGAATAACAAGATGTGGGGTAGAATCACATGATCTGTAGTAGAATAACAAGAAATACAACTATCCATCAATAGATTAACTAACATAAATCCCAGATAGACATACATAATATCGATCAAAAGAAAAACAAACAGACGAGCGGGAGAGACTAAAAGATAAATGGATAGACAGAATTGCATATTCTTTCATTCTTTGTTCCTCGATCCTGTAATGCGACTAGAGAACTGTTAATATAAATTGCATCATTGTCGAAGCACACAGATGGCAAATTGACATTAATGGAAATCAACAAAGACAAATGATAGCGGTGGTTGTCACAAATCGACAACATGATTCTTAGCAATGATAAGCGCTCATTGTTACCTCCCGTCGACAACTCGGCTTTCGTTGCGTGGAGAGAGAATCAACTACATGTTTGACATGTGTAGAACGTTTCATCTCGTTGTGTGGAGAGAGATCCATGTTTGACATGTGTAGAACGTTTCATCTCGTTGTGTGGAGAGAGAGATCCATGTTTGACATGTGTAGAACGTTTCATCTCGTTGTGTGGAGAGAGATCCATGTTTGACATGTGTAGAACGCTTCATCTCGTTGTGTGGAGAGAGAGATCCATGTTTGACATGTGTAGAACGTTTCATCTCATTGTGTGGAGAGAGATCCATGTTTGACATGTGTAGAACGTTTCATCTCATTGTGTGGAGAGAGATCCATGTTTGACATGTGTAGAACGTTTCATCTCGTTGTGTGGAGAGAGAGATCCATGTTTGACATGTGTAGAACGTTTCATCTCGTTGTGTGGAGAGAGAGATCCATGTTTGACATGTGTAGAACGTTTCATCTCGTTGTGTGGAGAGAGAGATCCATGTTTGACATGTGTAGAACGTTTCATCTCGTTCGCTGTCTTGCTTCTTGTTGTCTAAGTATACACGAAGAAGAAATTGTGTAGCCACGTCTTCAAACAATGGCTGACTTTCCCAACGTCATCATCATCATCATGTGTCATATTAGCTGGCGTGGGCGTTCATGTCTCTCATCAGTTCTCAGTCTTTGGTTTTCTGGATCAACTCTGTTGATGATATTCGTCCATCCCACTGTTTCAGTCCACCCAGCTTTATTTCTCTTGGTCTGCTTATGCCTCTCTTCCCATAGATATTTCCAGTTGTCACGATGTTCTCCAATGCCTCTCTTCTCATTACATAACCAAAGAAAGCTGTTTGTCTCTGTCTTATTGCTGTATATAATGTTCTAGTCTAGTGTGGAAATGACCAGGTGTTCACATGCACCCACTGTGAACGGACATTTACAGCGCGAATTGACCTTATTAGTCACATTCGCTACAGCCATGGGTAAAAGTTATTATGCCTTTTTGAAGCACAAACTATCGTCTGTCAAGACGGAAAGGTGCCAATGAATGTTCTAGTTTCAGGCAGTCGTTGTTAGTTATTCTGGCAGTCCAAGGAATTTGCAAGATTTGTCTCAGGAACCACATCTCTGTTGCTTCCAAGTTCTTCCTAATTTGTTCATCTACATTACAAGATTCACAGCCATACAGCAAAGCGGGTTCAATATGGCACTTCAACACTCTCCTTCTGATATTTACGGACGATAAATCAATGCGTAGGTCAAACTTAATGCCGGCTTAGGGTTTGAAACGCTACCAAGTCATAACGGGAGTTTAAGTGCGAGCGGTCTTACCCTTCCGACCACGTCAATGCTTTATGCCACATAGACAGCTAAGATTATTATTATACTCATCTATGAGTGTGGGTAGAACTTGAGAGGTCACGGCATGGGGTCACAACTTAAAACTGGACATGAATGGGAGAAAAGGGAAGTCATCTTTAGCCGCCTGCTTCCGTTCAAAGAACACGTTCTTGAGAAAGTCCTGAGACATGAATTTGCAGAAGGTAGTCTCGAGTGTTCTCATCACAGGCAGTCTACCTCGTATGTTCTCTTGTAGACAAATTGTTCGTTACAGCCTCGCTGTCTGTCTGCCTGCCTGCCTGTCTGTCTGCCTGCCTGCCTGTCTGTCTGTCTGTCTGTCTGTCTGTCTGTCTGTCTGTCTGTCTGCCTGCCTGCCTGTCTGTCTGTCTGCCTGCCTGCCTGTCTGTCTGTCTGTCTGTCTGTCTGTCTGTCTGTCTGTCTGTCTGCCTGGCTGCCTGCCTGCCTGTCTGTCTGTCTCGTTCTCTATGTCGCTTCCTCGTTCTCTCGTTTATTTCTCTCTCTTTTTCCACCCCTTTTCTCTCTCTCTCTCTCTCTCTCTCTCTCTCTCTCTCTCTC
This sequence comes from Cepaea nemoralis, assembly GCA_014155875.1. Classification (NCBI taxonomy): domain Eukaryota; kingdom Metazoa; phylum Mollusca; class Gastropoda; order Stylommatophora; family Helicidae; genus Cepaea; species Cepaea nemoralis. Next base: position 20,384 of record JACEFZ010021021.1, read on the forward strand.
TCTCTCTCTCTCTTTCTGTCTCTATTTCTTCTCTCTCTTTCTCTCTCTATGTCTATCTCTCTCTCTGTCATTTTCTATCTCTCTATCTCTCTCTCTGTCTCTTTTTATCTTCCACTCTCTCCTACACTCTCTCCCTCTCTCACTTTGTCTCTCACTCTCTCTCTCACGCTCCCTCTCTCTCCCTCTCTCTCACTCCCTCCCTCTCTCTCACCCTCTCTCTCTCACTCTCACTCTCTTACTCTATCTCTCTCATCCTCACTCTCTCTCTCTCCCCCACTCTCTCTCTCTCTCTCTCTCACCTCTCTCTCCCACTCTCACTCTACCTCTCTAACACTCTCTCTCTCTCTCTCTCTCTCTCTCTCTCTCTCTCTCTCTCATTCACTCTCTGGCTCCACCGGGTTTCTGGACACCTGGTCATGCACGTGCGGCACGAAGAATTAAAAATCAAATGGAGTGAGCTGTAGTTACCTTTGAAGTGGTTGTTAACATAGTCTTGGTTAATTGAACACGAATTCTCACCTGCCCGTCTGCATAACTTCGACAGTCCTTCCCTAGAATCATCTGGAGCCACATGTTTAATATTGTGTGTTTTCTCGCGGCACCGAATAAGCTCAACAAAACAACTATTTGTGCTAGTGTATCTTCACCGCATTCATTTGAGAATGTTGTGTTTCCTGTGTGAATGTAACATGCACAATAGATCAGTGACCTGCCAAAGATGAGTGATTGGAAAGACCGGGTGTAAGGACTGGCCTGCGTGCCCAGTTTGTGACCCTTTGAACATAAAGTTCGCTCTATCGTTCTCTTGTTCTTTAGTTCATTTTCCCCTAACATATTTAATCTATATAGGGACTACAAAAGAATCTTAATTGCATGTCCTTTACAGAACGTGGCAGTCAACCCCAGTATGCTTTGGATGTTTATGAATTATTATCATCATCATTGTCATCAGTTGCTCTGCCAGAACACGTAGGCGTTCATGTCTCCCCATAGATCTCGGTCTTTGGTGTTCTGGATCAACTCTGCTGATGATATTCCTCCATACCACTGTCTCAATCCATCCAGCATCATTTATTTCGCCGGACTCTGCCTCTCTTCCCCTCGATCTTTCCAGTTGCCACAATGTTCTCCAATGCCGCTCTTCTCATCACATGACCAAAGAAAGATGTTTGATCCTTTCTTATTGCTGTATATAATGTTCTAGTTTCATTAGCCTCTTTCTGGCAATCGTCATTAGTTACTTTGGAACTTCAAGGAATTCGTGACATTCATCCCAGGAACTACATCTCTGTTGCTTCCAAGTTCTTCGTAATTTATTCATTTACATTCCAAGATGCACGGCAATTACTATGTATTACAAGTACATTACAATTACTATATGTCTATATTATAAAAAGAAGGTGAAAAGGGGGTAGAGGTGGGGTGAAACAAAAGAACAAGGATATCTATATCTATAAAACAAAGTGTATGTATATATGTATGTATGTATGTAAATATGTATGTCCTTTATTTGTTCGCAAACGGCCCATCCGATTGAGATGAAATTTTCTACACGCCTTCCTTTCATTCCAGAGCTGTCAACTGTCATAGTTTTTTTTTCTTCTTCCTCCTCCTCCCTCCTCCCTCTCCCAAAATACGTACGTAAATATATGATGATGATGATAAAAGAATCCCCGAACCAAAACGCTAGGGAAAGGGAAGAAAATGACGTGACTACACAGAATCGTCACACGGCAATCATCATCATCAAGTGCCGTGCCGGCTGGCGTAGGCGTTCATGGCTCTCCGTAGATCTCAGTCTTTGGTTTTTTGGATCAACTCTGCTGCTGATATCCCTCCATGCCACGGCAATATCAACAACAATTCATCTTTTTATGTGTAAGGAAGTTATCTACAGTCGTGTAGAAGGGAAGAACTAGACGAGTATGAATTCGGAATGGCGAACTATCTCCTCCTCTCTTCTCCTCCCTCCTCCTCCCTCTACCTCCTCCCTCCACCCTCCTCCTCTTCCTCCTCCCTCTCCCTCCTCCTCCTTCTCCCTCTTCCTTCTCCCTCTTCCTCTCCCCTCCTCCATCATCCTCCTCCCTCCTACTCCCTCCGCCTCCTCCCCCCTCCTCCCTCATCTTCCCTCCTCCTTCCTCTCCCTCCTCATCCCTCCTCCTCATCCTGCCTCACTCCTCCTCCTCCTGCCTCCTTCTCCCTCATCATCCTCCCTCCTCCTTCTCCCTTCTTCTCCTTCTTCCCTCTTCCTCCTCCTACCTCCTCCCTCCTCCTCCCTCTACCTACTCCTCCTCCCTCCACCCTCCTCCTCCTCTTCCTCCTCCCTTTCCTTCCTCCTCCTCCTCCCTCTACCTCCTCCTCCCCCTACCTCTTTCCTCCTCCCTCCTCCTCCTCTTCCACCTCCCTTTCCTTCCTCCCCTCCTCATTCTCCCTATTTCCTCTCCCTCCTTCCTCCTCCTCCTTCCTTCTTCTCCCTCTGCCTCCTCCCTCCTCCTCTCCCCTTCTCCTCCCTCCTCCTCCTTCTCCTCCTCCCTCTTTCTCCCTTCTGCTCCTCCTCTCCCCTCCTCCTCCTCCTACCCTCTTCCTCTCCCCTCCTCCCGCTCCCTCTTCTATCCTCCTCCTCCCTCTTCCTCCTCCTCCCTCTTCCTCTTCCTCCTCCTCCCTCTTCCTCCCTCTCCCTCCTCCATCCTCCTCCTCCTTCTTCCTCGTCCTTCCTTCTCCTCCCTCCTCCACCCTCTTCCTGATACCTCCTCCCTCCTCCTCCCTCCTCCCTTTTCCTCCCTCCTTGTCCTCCCTCTACCTCCTCCCTCCTCCTCTCCACTCTTCCTCCTACCCTCTTCCTCTTCCCCTCCCCCTCCTCCCTATCCCTCCTCCTCCCTTCACATTCCTCCTCATCCCTCTTCCTCCTCCTCCCTCCTCCTCCTCATCCCTCCTTCTCCCTCCTCCTCCTTCTTCCTCCCTCCTCCTCCTCCCTCTCCTCCTCCTCACTCCTCCTCCTCCTCCCTTCACATTCCTCCTCCTCCCTCTTCCTCCTCCTCCCTCCTCCTCATCCCTCCTCCTCCCTCCTCCTCCTCCCTCTACCTCCTCCTCCCTTCACATTCCTCCTCCTCCCTCTTCCTCCTCCTCCCTCCTCCTCCTCATCCCTCCTTCTCCTCTCTCCTCCTCCTCCTCCTCCCCTCCTCCTTCCTCCTCCTCCCTCCTCCTCCCTTCACATTCCTCCTCCTCCCTCTTCCTCCTCCTCCCTCCTCCTCCTCCTCCCTCCTCCTCATCACTCCTCCTCCCTCCTCCTCCTTCTTCCTCCTCCCTCCTCCTCCCTCCTCCCCATCCTCCTTCCTCCTCCTCCCTCTCCGCCTTCTCCCTCCTCCTCCTCCTCCCTCTACCTCCTCCTCCCTCTACCTCCTCCTCCCTCTACCTCCTCCCTCCTCCTCCCTTCACATTCCTCCTCCTCCCTCTTCCTCCTCCTCCCTCCTCCTCCTCTCTCCGCCTCCCTCCTCCTCCTCCCTCTACCTCCTCCCTTCACATTCCTCCTCCTCCCTCCTCCTCCTCCCCTCCTCCTCTTCCCTCCTCCCCCTCCTTCTCCCTCCTCCCTCTTCCTTCTCCCTCCGCCTCCTCCCTCCTCCTACTCTCTCCTCCTCCTCCCTCCTCCTCCCTCCCCCTCCCTCTCCTCCTCCTGCTCCCTTCTCCTCCTGCGTTCTCCTCCTCCCTCCTTCTCCCTCCTCCTCCCTCTTCCTCCTCCCTCCTCCTCGCCTCCTCCTCCACCCTACTCCTCCCTCCTCCTAATCCCTCCTCCTCCCTCCTATTCCTCCCTACTCCTCCTGTCTCCTCCCTCCTCCTCCCTCCTCTTCCCTCCTCCACCTCCCTCTTCCTCCTCCCTCCTACATTTACCCAAGACAGACAGACAGTCAGACAGATAGTCGGGAACGGGATCTTATATGACTACTTATATAATTTAAATGAGATGCTCTCCACCATGGGCTGGGCCGGGTCAGACAGACAGACAGATAGATAGATAGATAGACAGACAGACAGACAGACAGACAGACAGACAGACAGACAGACAGACAGACAGTCGGGAACGGGAACTTATATGACTACTTATATGAATTAAATGAGATGCTCCCAACCAGGTGTTGGGCGATGCCTGGCCGGGTCAGACAGACAGACAGATAGATAGTCGGAACGGGAACTTATATGACTACTTATATGAATTAAATGAGATGCTCCCCATAAGGGTCTGGGCGAAGACGGGCCGGGTCAGACAGACAGACAGACAGACAGACAGACAGTCGGTAACGGGAACGGGAACTTATATGACTACTTTTATGAATTAAATGAGATGTTCCCCAAAAAGGACTGGGCGAAGCCGGGCCGGGTCAGCTAGTAAGTTATAAATAAGCACATAGAAACGCTGGGAAATATATGACGAAAACACACAGACGCGTTGAGAAATAAAGAAAGGAAACGAAATAAATAAACATGAAGCTCAAAGAAATAATGAAATAGATAAAGACGAAGATCAAAGAAAGAATGAAATAGATAAACACGAAGATCACAGAAAGAATGAAATAGATAAAGACTGATAGAACCAAACAAACAAATTAAACACAAAGTCACAAAGAAGGAAGGGGAAATGAATGAAAAATAGAAGAAGATTGATTGATTAGAAATAAACACAAAGAAACAAGGTAAGAATGTAATGAAGAAAATTCAAAGACGTGCTGAGAAATAAAGACAGAAACTAACAAACAAAAAACTCAATCAGAAAAGGAAATAGAAAAATGTAAGAAAAGAAAGGAAAAGTCTAAGAAAAGAAAGAAAGAAAGAAAGAAAGAAAGAAAGAAAGAAAGACTTGAACAGACGTTGCCCACCCCACTCTGAACACATCCAGGTGATACTGTAAACATAACCGTGGATGCGAACACAGGGGATGCGAACCCATGAGAAGCACCCAGTCTGAGGTAGACACAAGAGAAAGTGCCCTAACTATAATTTGCTCCCTGAATGAAACAATTTCCCTCAGACTTTGCCCCGTTCACGAACTGAACAGTTTTCTTGCTTTCATTGGAATTGTTCTCTCCCTTTGGGGGCGAGGGGAAGTAATACCTTGTGGTATTGTATATTTTTGCAAAAGAAATACGCCCAGGCATCGCTTGTCAAGCTGGCTGTTGCGCCCCAATTGCTCCCTGGGGTCTTGAGAAAAATACCGCATTGTGGCCGTTCAAGTTTGACATAAATACTCATACTGTCTTGATTTCAAAGTTGCCTCTGCACTACTGATAGAGTGAAGTGGCAAGTATAGTTTGCTGTTTTACGTATTTCAAGGAGGAGGGGCGAAAGGGGAAAAGGAGATAGAGAAGATGAGGCAGAAGAAGGAATAGGAAGAGGATAAGAAGGAGAAGGAGGCTGAGGCGGAGGAAGAGTAGGAGGAGAAGAAGGAAGAAGAAGAAGAAGAAGAAGAAGAAGAAGAAGAAGAAGACGAAGACGAAGACGAAGAAGAAGAAGAAGAAGAAGAAGAAGAAGAAGAAGAAGAAGAAGAAGAAGAAGAAGATAGTGATAACATAAGGTGTGTGAAATATTTAACAAGATGTTCATGAATGCAGTAGCTCTTTTTTTCTCATATCCTTTACAGGACATCCATGTCAACATCAGCATCTTTCAGCTGATTGTTGATTTCTTGACAAGATTACGCTCAGTAGTTTGCCATTGCTTTCTGAGCGATCGGCTCACATACCCCGTAAGTTACAGACGCGGAGAGAACCGCTACCGATTCTCGCGCAACGTCACGTTAGTCTCGAGAGTATAAGGGTTACGGAGAAAGTCGTGTAACACCTACACCAGGGAGACCGTTAGCATTGTGAATACCCCTCAGACATAACGCCATACAGAACCGTCTTTCAACGCGTTTAATAAATCCTGTATGGCATCATAAGCACGCCTTGTTCTTTCGGTCGGATTGTGAAATAGTGCTAGATTTTCCCACGACTCTGGCTAAAATGCTGGCATATGGAATTTATTGAGACATTCCACTCAAACAATTTACGTGAGCCTTGCTCCGACCCCAAACAATACTGGGTGTTTACTTCAGAAGGCCTGCCAATCTGGAATGGCACGCGCCTGCCTGAAATGTCAGGTCGGCAGTCTGGACTAATGGACTCACAGCTGGCCAAATACATGTTCTGTTATCCTGAACACGCGCCATCGCTTTCCACCAACAACTGGTTGATGTTCTTTGTGGTCTTGGATTGTAGTCGTTTACTTTAGTTCCCAGGCTGATTCTGGTCAAGACCAACTTGTAATAGACGACAATAGATGGCGCTGTTGCTATTATCTTATTATTATTATTACTATTATTATTATTATTATTATTATTATTATTATTATTGTAGTAGTAGTAGTAGTAGTAGTAGTAGTAGTAGTAGTAGTAGTAGTAGTAGTAGTAGTAGTAGTAGTAGTAGTAGTAGATTGAGCTACCTTATGACAGTAGACGGTACAACCTGCTTTCTTTTAACGCCGAATATTGGGCGGCGCTTACCAAACCCGACACCCCACAACGTGCCAACGTCTTCGGGTGGAGGAGCGCAAATGGGAGGGTACCAGCCTTATCCTTGTGCAAGGAAATGCAATCTATATACACACTCCAATACCCCGTCTGTCGCCTTCACTCCCCATGTACACCAGGCCGTCGGGCAGGCATGCTAGTCACTGCGCCATCACGGATCCCTGTTGGAACATACAGGGCCAGGAACTCTTCTTCCTCTTCTTCCGTTGCCCTCTGTCTCTCATTGGGACATATGCATTCAACCAAGTACCCCCCCCCCCCACCCCCACCAATCTTCAACTAGCCTATGCAACTCTGCCAATGTCCCTCTCATATTGTTCATTTCTGTCTCTACTTCTCCTCTCCGGCGTTGCTTGAGGACTGCTAAAGCTTTTTAAGACTTGACCTGCCATGGTAGCTACTCCAGGGATCAGATTGATGGGGACACTAAAGTTCTGGAAGCTAATAGCACCTTAGGCTAAGAGCTGGGATCAAAGGAAACCAAAGTCCAGTGGGATTAACTTAAGCTTGGCGGTTTTTTCTCTCCTCCTTGTCTCTGTGTCAAGTAGTCTCTGTTGCCACGCGCCCTGTGGGGTGGTCTGAGCGGCAGGGGCGAACTTTGACCTTTCAGTTGATCCTTCAGTCTGTGCGCCTGCTACGTGTTTCCACTCGCAGGGATTCCCACGTTGTTGAAAAATGGGGCTTGTGAGACTACAGAATAGCACTGGGGTGATTAAGCTATTGAGTTACTGGGTCGTCCTATTCGTAATGTTAAACTATCATTTAGGGCTTTAGGGAGTTCGTGTCCTCCTTTAGGTGACTCTAGGGGGTCCCAAGCTCCGGACACCAACACCGTGGCATCGACGAATATTCCAGTCAGTGGTCTTCTTCTTCTTCTTCTTCTTCTTCTTCTTCTTCTTCTTCTTCTTCTTCTTCTTCTTCTTCTTCTTCTTCTTCTTCTTCTTCTTCTTCTTCTTCTTCTTCTTCTTCTCCCTTTCCTCCTCCTCATCCTTCTCTTCCTCGTCCTTTTTTCTTCAACCATGTACAATAAGCCGGCTCCGTGGCTAAAGGCTTGCGACCGATTTGTGCAGCAGGCCGTGTCGCGTTGTGGTATAACGTGCTGGTATGGGAGCCGGTCGGTCAGAAAGCAATGTAACACTGAAAAATGCTGGTGTTGACTGCAACGTCCCGTAAGGGATACGCAACAAAATGTATTTTATTTATGTACAATAATATCTACATATAACTATGTGCAGCATCTGATACATACAACCATTTACAACATCCGATACATACAACCATGCACAACATCTGATACACACAACCTTGTACAACATCTGATACATACAACCAAGTACAACATCCGACACATACAAACATATACAACATCTGATACACACAACCTTGTACAACATCTGATACATACAACCAAGTACAACATCCGAAACATACAAACATATACAACATCTGATACATGCAACCATATACAACATCCGACACATCCAACCATATAAAACATCCGACACATACAACCATATACAACATTCGACACGTACAACCTTGAACAACATTCGACGCGTACAACCATATACAACATTCGAAACGCACAACCGTGTACAACATTCGACACGTACATCCATGTACAACATTCGACACGTACATCCATGTACAACATTCGACATGTACATCCATGTACAACATTCGACATTAACAACCTTGTACAACATTTGACACGTACAACCATGTGCACAACCAATGTGATTTTGAACAGAAAACGGGGGAAGAGAAAGAACAATATACGAAGCCACCTACTATGACCTACATGTGAAATATAATAATTTCACATCCATATCTGGCTGTGTCTGTCTGTCTGTATGGTTGTCTGATCACGTGTTTGCTTGCTTGTCTGTCTTATGTACGTGTGCCCGTATGACACTCTTTATGATATCTGTCTGATGTTTGTTTATTTGTCTCTGTGATTGTCTGTATGACTGTATGTCTATTTTTCTGTCTAATTGTCTGTGTATCTGTTTGTCTGACGTTTGTCTGTCACTCTGTGTGATTGTCTGTCTTAGTACGTATTTTTTTTTAAACTTTAGATTGTCTCTCTGTTTCACCGTCAGATTATTTGCCTGTCCCTCTGTCTGTCTGTCTGTCTGTCTGTCTGTCTGTCTGTCTGTCTGTCTGTCGGTCAATCGGTCGGTCGGTCGGTCAATCTGTCTGTCTGTCTGTCTGTCTGTCTGTCTGAGTCGGCGCTAAAGCTACGGAGTTCGTGCTTAATACGACGCTTTCGGCGGGTCGCCCTGCGGATAGAGACAGAGCCATGTGAGAAAACCCGAGTCAATGTGGTCTTTCTGGTGACTGCCGATTCCATCGACGATGAACTGTGGTTTTCGTGGATTAATTTTGTGTTGGCATTCTGGCGGCGGCATTATGCACAGTGTACCTGTGCGGGCTGTTGGATTGCCGAGACTCCTGTCTGTTCCACTTTTCACATTGGACAGTGGGCAGCATTTTGTGTGATATTCACTGGCACAGGAACGGAGCATAATGGGGACAACACGTTGCCATGAATTTGGAACCTTGACTAACTAACTAACTAACTTCTAACTGTCCGTTTGAATTTCTAACTGTCTGTCTGACTTTATATGTCTGTCTGACTTTCTATCTGTCTGTCTGACTTTATATGTCTGTCTGACTTTATATGTCTGTCTGACTTTATATGTCTGTCTGACTTTCTATCTGTCTGTCTGACTTTATATGTCTGTCTGACTTTATATGTCTGTCTGACTTTATATGTCTGTCTGACTTTCTAACTGTCTGTCTGACTTTATATGTCTGTCTGACTTTATATGTCTGTCTGACTTTATATGTCTGTCTGACTTTATATGTCTGTCTGACTTTATATGTCTGTCTGACTTTATATGTCTGTCTGACTTTATATGTCTGTCTGACTTTCTATCTGTCTGTCTGACTTTATATGTCTGTCTGACTTTCTATCTGTCTGTCTGACTTTATATGTCTGTCTGACTTTCTATCTGTCTGTCTGACTTTATATGTCTGTCTGACTTTATATGTCTGTCTGACTTTCTAACTGTCTGTCTGACTTTATATGTCTGTCTGACTTTATATGTCTGTCTGACTTTATATGTCTGTCTGACTTTATATGTCTGTCTGACTTTATATGTCTGTCTGACTTTATATGTCTGTCTGACTTTATATGTCTGTCTGACTTTATATGTCTGTCTGACTTTATATGTCTGTCTGACTTTATATGTCTGTCTGACTTTCTATCTGTCTGTCTGACTTTATATGTCTGTCTGACTTTCTATGTGTCTGTCTGACTTTATATGTCTGTCTGATTTTCTATCTGTCTGTCTGACTTTATATGTCTGTCTGACTTTATATGTCTGTCTGACTTTCTAACTGTCTGTCTGACTTTATATGTCTGTCTGACTTTCTATCTGTCTGTCTGACTTTATATGTCTGTCTGACTTTCTAACTGTCTGTCTGACTTTATATGTCTGTCTGACTTTATATGTCTGTCTGACTTTCTAACTGTCTGTCTGACTTTATATGTCTGTCTGACTTTATATGTCTGTCTGACTTTCTAACTGTCTGTCTGACTTTCTAACTGTCTGTCTGACTTTCTAACTGTCTGTCTGACTTTATATGTCTGTCTGACTTTCTATCTGTCTGTCTGACTTTCTAACTGTCTGTCTGACTTTATATGTCTGTCTGACTTTATATGTCTGTCTGACTTCTAACTGTCTGTCTCTGACTTTTATATGTCTGTCTGACTTTATATGTCTGTCTGACTTATATGTCTGTCTGACTTTCTAACTGTCTGTCTGACTTTATATGTCTGTGTGACTTGATATGTCTGTGTGACTTATATGTCTGTCTGACTTTATATGTCTGTCTGACTTTATATGTCTGTCTGACCTTTCTAACTGTCTGTCTGACTTTATATGACTGTCTGACTTTTATCTGTCTGTCTGACTTTATATGTCTGTCTGACTTTCTAACTGTCTGTCTGACTTTCTAACTGTCTGTCTGACTTTATATGTCTGTCTGACTTTATATGTCTGTCTGACTTTATATCTGTCTGTATGACTTTCTATCTGTCTGTCTGACTTTATATGTCTGTCTGACTTTATATGTCTGGTGACTTTATATGTCTGTCTGACTTTATTCTGTCTGTCTGACTTATATGTCTGTCTGACTTTCTAACTGTCTGTCTGACTTATATGTCTGTTGACTTAATGTCTGTCTGACTTTCTATCTGTCTGTCTGACTTTAGTATGTCTGTCTGACTTTCTATTGTCTGTTGACTTTAGATGTCTGTCTGACTTTATATGTCGTCTGACTTATCTGTTGTTGACTTTCTATCTGTCTGTCTGACTTTATATGTCTGTCTGACTTTCTAACTGTCTGTCTGACTTTATATGTCTGTCTGACTGTCTATGCTGTCTGACTTATATGTCTGTCGACTTTCTATCTGTCTGTCTGACTTTATACTGTCTGTTGACTTTCTATCTGTCTGTCTGACTTTATATGTCTGTCTGACTTTATATGTCTGTCTGACTTTATATGTCTGTCTGACTTTCTATCTGTCTGTCTGACTTTATATGTCTGTCTGACTTTATATGTCTGTCTGACTTTCTAACTGTCTGTCTGACTTTATATGTCTGTCTGACTTTATATGTCTGTCTGACTTTATATGTCTGTCTGACTTTATATGTCTGTCTGACTTTATATGTCTGTCTGACTTTCTATCTGTCTGTCTGACTTTCTATATGTCTGTCTGACTTTATATGTCTGTCTGACTTTATATGTCTGTCTGACTTTATATGTCTGTCTGACTTTATATGTCTGTCTGACTTTATATGTCTGTCTGACTTTATATGTCTGTCTGACTTTATATGTCTGTCTGACTTTATATGTCTGTCTTACTTTATATGTCTGTCTGACTTTATATGTCTGTCTGACTTTATATGTCTGTCTGACTTTATATGTCTGTCTGACTTTATATGTCTGTCTGACTTTCTATCTGTCTGTCTGACTTTATATGTCTGTATGACTTTCTAACTGTCTGTCTGACTTTATATGTCTGTCTGACTTTATATGTCTGTCTGACTTTTTATGTCTGTCTGACTTTATATGTCTGTCTGACTTTCTATCTGTCTGTCTGACTTTATATGTCTGTCTGACTTTCTATCTGTCTGTCTGACTTTATATGTCTGTCTGACTTTATATGTCTGTCTGACTTTATATGTCTGTCTGACTTTCTATCTGTCTGTCTGACTTTATATGTCTGTCTGACTTTCTATCTGTCTGTCTGACTTTATATGTCTGTCTGACTTTATATGTATGTCTGACTTTCTATCTGTCTGTCTGACTTTATATGTCTGTCTGACTTTATATGTCTGTCTGACTTTATATGTCTGTCTGACTTTATATGTCTGTCTGACTTTATATGTCTGTCTGACTTTATATGTCTGTCTGACTTTATATGTCTGTCTGACTTTCTATCTGTCTGTCTGACTTTATATGTCTGTCTGACTTTCTATCTGTCTGTCTGACTTTATATGTCTGTCTGACTTTCTAACTGTCTGTCTGACTTTCTAACTGTCTGTCTGACGTTCTAACTGTCTATCAGACTTTCTTACTGTCTGCCTGACTTTCTGTCTGTCTGTCTGTCTGTCTGTCTGTCTGTCTGTCTGTCTTTCTAACACTGACTTTATATCTGTCTGTCTGTCTGTCTGCCGGTCGATCGATCTGTCTGTCTGTCTGTCTGTCTGCCGGTCTGTCTGCCGGTCTGTCTGCCGGTCTGTCTGTCTGTCTGCCGGTCTGTCTGCCGGTCTGTCTGTCTGTCTGTCTGTCCGTCCGTCTGACTTTCTAACACTGTCTGACTTTATATCTGCCGGTCTGTCTGCCGGTCTGTCTGTCTGTCTGTCTGTCTGTCTGCCGGTCGATCGATCTGTCTGTCTGTCTGTCTGTCTGTCTGCCGGTCTGTCTGCCGGTCTGTCTGTCTGTCTGTCTGTCTGTCTGTCTGTCCGTCTGTCCGTCCGTCTGACTTTCTAACACTGTCTGACTTTATATCTGCCTGTCTGACTTTCTAACTATCTGTCTAACTTTCTGTCTGTCTGATTTTCTAACTGTCTGTCTGACTTTCTAACCGTCAGTCATTCTATTCGTAAAGCTATTTGTCCACTTGTTTGTCTGACGACACATTTTCTCGCCTTCTTATCCTGGTTTCTTCTAGTTTTGCTTGTTTACTTCCTCTGGATCCCATTTGCGTGTGGTTGTGGTGATGTTCTGTGTTTTATGCGCAGCTCATCGAGTCTGCCCTCCGTCCAGTAATCCCTGGCAAAGACGTGCACTTGGGAATAATTACTCGTGGAATCCATCTTTGGGGAGATCGGGCTTTCCAGTGCACACACCCCGGGTGGATCGATCCAACACAGGAGTTCAAGACAAGAGAAAGAAATTGTGGTTAAGCAAGTTTGCCTGGGGCGGGGGGGGGATATTCTAAAGGGTTTGAAAGTGTTAACAGGTGTGTAAATTGGGGTGGGGAGGTGAGGCAGGGTGGCTAGAGAGAGAGAGAGAGAGAGAGAGAGAGAGAGAGAGAGAGAGAGAGAGAGAGAGAGAGAGAGAGGAAGAATGGAAAGAGAATATTGACAGATAATGGAGACAGAGAGTGGAGACAGAGAGTGGAGACATATAATTGAGACAGAGTAGAGACAGAGTAATGACATAGAGTGGAGACAGACAGAATTTGGAGAAAAGGGGGGGGGGGGAGACAGGAAGAAAAAGAAAGGGAGAGAGGATGAAGGGTGAAAGGAAGAGAGAGGGGGAGAAAGGGATAAAGAGGGAGAGAGACTGTTAAAGAGAAGATGGGAGAGAGAAACATGAAGAGACTGAGAGAGAGAGAGAGAGAGAGAGAGAGAGAGAGAGAGAGAGAGGAAAGAGAGAGAGAGAGAAAGAGAGAGAGGAGAGAGAGAGAAAGAGAGAGAGAGAAAGAGAGAGAGAGAGAGAGAGAGAAAGAGAGAGAGAGAGAGAAAGAGAGAGAGAGAGAGAGAGAGAGAGAGAGAGAGAGAGAGAGAGAGAGAGAGAGAGAGAGGGGTGAGTTCGAGCAGGTGCTGCAAACAAATGCGTGACAGGAATATAAAAGTTGCTCAAGAACATGAAATTAGAATGACGCAAAGTGGAATGAGAGATGGCTAGATGACGTTAAGGGGTGAAAGACGTGATTAAGGGTGGTAAGAAAACGAGATGATGAAACATGAGAGAAAGTTTGAAGTATAGAACAGAAAACGGTGAGACTGTGACAAATATTAATGGACAGAGAGGAATGATGGACAACGGGGAAAATAACTAAATAAAGAGATAGAGAAATGAAGACACAAACCACTGATGAAGTATCAACAACACAGAAAACACATACAAGAACTTGCAGATTGCGTTGCTCGGTATTGCACATGCTTATGAATAAGACATAAAAAAGCCACAACTCTTATATGTCAGCCAATCAAATACTATTCATTGATTTATCAGGTGACTTCGGCGAGGAAGCACCTGTAATGTATTAGCTAGGGTCCTGCCTCCCGGCCGGATAATCATGGGTTCGAGTTCGCCTAGCACCATATGTACAATACGCATTAAAGAGTGTAAAGAAGGCTCTTTACTTATTTACTTACGCACTTACTTAATTATTTTTTACTTAGTTACTTAATGACTTACTTGCGTAATTACTTACTTACTTACTTACTTACTTACTTACTTACCTACTTACTTACTTACTTACTTTATTATTTACCACATTGCTTACTTAATTACTTGCTTACTTACTCATCATATCATCTCATCTTGTTCCTCTTGTACCTTGCGGTGTCGAGGTGAAGGAGAGTGCCCGTGTATGGGCTTCATGTATCGATATTTCCATGGACTTTATTATCCCCTGCGTCCATCGTTTACGTGGTCGGCCTCTTCCCCTGCTTCCCTCTGGTCTGTGCATCATTGCTTGTTGTGGTATATTGTTAGTTGGTGATCTAGTTACATGGCCAAACCATTTGACTTGCTGCCTTCTAATAAAATCTAACGCTGTCATAACCCCCGACTTTAGTCCTGATTTCTTTATTTCTGATCTTATCTCTTCTTGATGCGTTGAGTATTCTTCTTAGGAATCTCATTTCTGTTGTTGTGATTTTTCTGTTTTCTTTTGCTGTCATTGTCCAGGTGTGGCATTGGTTGGCTTACTTCCTTCCTTAATTAATTGCTTATTTAGTTACTTAATTACTTAATTATACTTAGTTACTTAATTATTTACTGACTTAATTAACTACTGCCGGTCTCCCAGGCGAAGTGTTAACGACGATGTTCGTAATCCCGTATACTCTCGTAAGAAACACAGCTGCGCAAGATTCGGCAGCGGATCGCGTCGCTTTGGTTACTTACGGAGGGTATGTGAGCCGGTCGTTCAGAAAGCAATGGCAAACTACTGAACGTAAAACTTGCCAAAACATCAACATCAGCTGAAAAATGCTGGTGTTGACTGCAATGTCCTGTAAAGGATATGCGGGAACAAAATAACTACTTAATTACTTCAGTAAATGCTTACTTACATCACTTCATTTTTATACTTACTTAATCCCTTATGTACTTACTTATTGACCTACTTAACTGTTGCATAACCTTTGTTGGACGCCGCGATCAACTCCAACCCTAGGTCTATTTTCTTTTCAAGTTTACGTTGTGTAGTTTGCCATTGCTCTCTGAACGAGAAGTCAACATTGAAGTCATACTGACTGATGTAAGGAACGAACCCCGTATACCACCGCAGCGCACCGGAAGTTTAAACGCAATCACTTTAACCCCAGCTGCTACACCGACTTCAACTTACTAACTGACTTTGTTACTCTGGGGATCGTTGAGTCATTCAAACATTGGGTTCCTTATCTGTCTGTATTTATGACATCTGTTAGTAAAATAACAATTTCTCCCGAAGAAGTACTCGGTGGAGAGACACAGATTGCTAGAGTCTCGGTTTGAGGGGACTCTACATCCCAGACAACAATGACGTGTTCTTTGATGCTGCACTCCGGTTTGTGCTCTCGTTAAGACAACAATCGGCCCTCAATTTCCCCATGTTTATACAGACGTAATCTGGGGACTTCTCCGGTTTCCCTTGAATGGAGATTCTCTCTTCTAGAGATTGGCAGTCTGGGTCTTGGGCTGGTTCTGAAGGAATGAAACATCGTGTGGTTTATTTGTCTTTGAAGGCAACTTGTATTCTCTGGGGTTAGAGGAGATGGTACTGAGAACGTCATACACAAATAGGGGTTGGCGATGTTGATGATATGAGTATGTTGCAGGCTTTGATCAAATTATGAGCATTGTTGTTGGTTCCTGGTGGTGGTCATATGTGTATGTTACAATCTTTCAATCAATTTATGTCCAGTCTTGATGGTTTATTGTGTTGGTCAAAGGTGTACGTTACAATCTTTCATCAAATTATATTCTCTGTTGTTGGTTTCTGGTGTTGGCCATTGGTGTATCTTACAGTATTCGCTCATATTATGTCTACAGTTGTTGGTTTATTATGTTGATCATGGAGTCACAGTTGAAACCTGAAATCATATTAAATGCATTGTTTTTGGTTTCTGGTGTATGTATCACATATGTTTGTTACAATCGTCACAAGCACAACGCCAGTGTCAATAGACGATAGTTTGTTACATTATGCATGATGCCAAACTGCCCAACGCCCCGGGAAGGTTAACCCGGTCAACAAATGCCCGCAGAAGTCGGATGTGTCGGCCTAACGGCGCAAGAACGCAGCTCTACGGTAAACAGGCACAACACAATCACGTCCGAAAAAGAAAAAAAAACTCCGGATGACCGCAGAAGAAAAAGAAGACACTACCCAACGTCTTCTATCTTGGTGGTCCCCTGCTTCTTCCCCCTTTCAGTTTTCCCGTTGTGACGACATTCTCCAGATTTCCCCTTCTCATGACACGCCCAAAGAATGCGGTCGAATATGAGTAACCAGTTCTCTTTTTGAGTTAACATATTCAAGATGTCTTCACCGCTCTTTTTATCCGGAAAGTGACTTACCTGATGTTAATCTGTCGTCGGAGTAGGCCAATTCATGTAACACGCAGCGGACTTACAGGTAAAATTGATTATAACGTTAGATTGATTTGATCGTCACGTTTGAGATTTGATTGATTTGATCATTATGTTAGAGTTGTGATTGATTTAATCATCATTTAGAGTTAGATTTGATTGGTCGTCAGGTTAGTGGTTGATTTGACCATCACGTTTGAATTACATTCATGTGACGATCACGTTAGAGTTAGATTGATTTTATCATCATTTTAGAGTTAGATTTATGTGATCATCATGTTAGAATTACATTGGTTTGATCACCACTTTAGAGTTAGATTTATGTGATCATTATGTTAGAATTACATTGGTTTGATCATCACTTTAGTGTAAGATTGATTTGTTATTCACGTTATAGTCATTTTTTTTTTTTTTGCGAACAGTATCCGCTACATCCCTAAAGCAAGGGATGCGTGTCCGAATTTCTTCTTTCACAACAGATTCTTCCTAAACCCGGCCTCTCAATGTTCTTTGGGAGTCTTCATGGCGAAGTGTGTCAAGCGCCTGCCTCGCGGCGCTCCTAGGCGCAGTTCCGTTCTCTCATTCGGTTCACTGGTGTAGTTTCTTTCCGAGACTTCTACGGGTTGTCATTGGAGTTCGTGCTCCGTGCGTCACTTTCGACAGGCCGCCCTGCGAAAAGAGACCAAAACATGAATGATAAAACCCGGTGCAGTAAAATCGTTCATGTCGTCTTTAAACCCCGTTAAACGTCCCGCCCCCCCCCCTTTCCTGCTTTCTTTAATTCTACCACACCTGAAGATATATCTTTCATAATTCGCAATAAAGCCATCGAGACGGGTTTCAGTTGATCACGCCTGGTATCTTAGCGCGTCATCGATCCAGCTTTTGCTCACTGCATCGTGTTTCCAACGGCAGCTTCAAGTCTGAAATATCATTTGCCAGGGATGCTGTTTAGAACATTGAAATAAGTGGAGAAATAAATTCGCAATATCTGTAGATGTATTTCTCGTGTCCAGACACGTCCGTATTTGGTTCAGTTTTCGAGGACAAGCCTGGTCAAGCTGAACCAAATGTGAAAACAAACTTAAATTCTGGCATATTCGAGACAGACTTGCCGAGAAAATTGCATTAGACATTTAAGTGTGAGTTCGTTGCCAGCGAAATAGCTTCGTTCGACGAGCCATACGTGATGGCTTCCACTTTTAACGGTGAGCCACGCGATGTGGCTCTAGATACGCACATAGTTACAATATTTTCCTCACTGTACCTGCACTTTTGCCTCAGTGTACTGTCCAAGGTAGTGACTGTAATCTGTTTAACACTAAAATATGCTTCATTGTGTCTAGATTATGTTTAATACTAAATTATGGTTCACTGTGTCTAGATTCTGTTTAATACTAAATTATGCTTCAATGTGTCTAGATTCTGTTTAATACTACATTATGCTTCAATGTGTCTAGATTCTGTTTAATACTAAATTATGCTTCAATGTGTCTAGATTTTGTTTAAAACTAAATTATGCTTCAATGTGTCTAGATTCTGTTTAATACTACATTATGCTTCAATGTGTCTAGATTCTGTTTAATACTAAATTATGCTTCAATGTGTCTAGATTCTGTTTAATACTAAATTATGCTTCAATGTGTCTAGATTCTGTTTAATACTAAATTATGCTTCAATGTGTCTAGATTGTGTTTAATACTACATTATGCTTCAATGTGTCTAGATTTTGTTTAATACTAAATTATGCTTCAATGTGTCTAGATTCTGTTTAATACTAAACTATGCTTCAATGTGTCTAGATTCTGTTTAATACTAAACTATGCTTCAATGTGTCTACATTCTGTTTAATACTAAACTATGCTTCACTGTGTCTAGATTCGGTTTAACACTAAATTATGCTTCAATGTGTCTAGAAACAACTACATCACACAGACATGTAAGAAATAACAAGACACAGACATACCAGAAACAACTACAACTCACAGAGATACCAGAAACAACTTCATCCACACAGACATACAAGAAACAACAACAGCACACAGCCATACCAGAAAACAACTACATTACACAGACACCAGAAACAATTACATCACACAGACAAATTTTAAATTTAAGTTACTTAGAATAAAAGAGTTAACGGTACAACTACTAACGAAAGAAGTCATCCGTGGTTGTAGCACAGTTTCTCAAACTTATCCAGAACCATTTCGTAAACATCCGGAAGTTGCTCAGGAAGCTGTCGCAGGTGTCTTATCTGAGACAGTTGACATGTCATGCTAAGACAGTTGCCCCTTCATTGGCAACCGTCCCACAATCGCACAGAGACATTCTTATCTTCCAGCTTTCGCCGAGCTAGCGTTAATTGATTCTCTCGGTCTTAAAATCAGCGGAAGAATTTTAGACACAGCCTCGTGGTTTCCTCGCCATCTTTGTTAGCGTCCGAAAGAAAGAACAATGCACTTCTTGATTGCTCCCAGCTTGACTAGTTTACATGGGGGATAGCTTGGCCTGAAGAATAAGAGCGCTCGCTTTTACACTTCCTATCCACTGATGGTGAGGCAGCGACTTCTTACATGTCTGTATGGTGTGGCCCGCTGATGTTTAGGGGCGGGTTCAACCCCTACATCGGTCAGCTGGAGTAAACAATTTTGACTTCTCGTCCTTAACTTGGGGACGTAATCCACATGTATCTCAGAAGTCGGAGTAGGTTAGTCTGATGAACGAGGGACACTATTAATAAAGAAAGCTAACCCATACGCAAACATCAATCCAGTGCAGTCCCCAGTAGTAGAACGTATGTGGACAATGCTTGCGTTTATGGCCAGCAAACAAACAAAAACACACACAGAATGTTACAATTTACGAACTGACAGTTATTTAAAAAAAATAAAATCAATCAACTGAAGCTTTCCAAATTTTTTACAGAGAATAATTGAAAGCAACTCAGCATAGTTTTCCCATAATCGTATCCAAGGGTTGGGTAGGTGTCAGGCAAAACGCCCAGAAGTCTTGCCATTGATCCAGTCTGCTGCCGCAACTCCACCCGCACTCGCCTTCTACAGGGACTAAGGACCCCGGAGTAGGTCTCGTCCTATGAATAATTCATGACACGAGCTCAGATAACGTTTGAAGCGACGATCCCACAATTCCCTTCTTTCCGCTTTGCAGTCTTTTCAAGCCGAACAGACGAGAGAAACAAGGCAAGCAAATGGATTCTTATTGTTTTCTCGGGCTCAGGGTCTCCTAGTTTGTCCAATACCGTCACAGATATTCATCCCGCTAGCCAGTAATTGTCCTAGAATGATTGCTTTCATTTTTCTAGAGATTTGCTTCAAGAAAGAAAGCTTTTATGTCTTCTTCTTCCTCCTCCTCCTCCTCATCATCATCATCATCTTCATCTTCTTCTTCTTCTTCTTCTTCTTCTTCTCTTCTTCTTCTTCTGCTACTATTACTACTACTACTACTACTACTACTACTACTACTACTACTACTACTACTACTACTACTACTACTACTACTACTATCATCTGTTCCGCTACAATGATTATTGCGCGATGCATATTCATACACACACACACACACACACTAATTTGTCCTCGTCTGTTTACAATCCAGCTGCCCTGGCCTTTTTCCAGGTAGATTTACACAATCCGTAGTTAACCTGTTGCACACAAGTCCTTTCAGTGACTTTCAGTGTTCTGTAAACTCACATCACTGATGCTTCATAGAGCTATTATTTGCTTAGTTACTAAATGTTCCGGATTCTCAGCATATGTTACAACTAACTCAATGTAACAAGGACAGTTAGATGGAGAAAAACACGGAGACAAAAAGAAAAAATAAAGGTACATGCGAGGAAAATAAGAGGCAGATAGAGAGAATGAAGTTAACATAACAGAAACACAGCGACAGATAGAGAGAATGAAGTTACGTGAGAGAAACGCACAGATAGATAAGAGAATGAAGTTAACAGCGAGAGCATTACAGCGACAGATAGAGAGAATGAAGTTAACATGAAAGAAACACAGCGACAACTAGAGAAAATAAAGTTAACATACTAGAAACGCAGAAGCAGATGGAGAGAAATAAGTTAACTTGAGAGAAATACAGAGGCGGATAGGGAGAAATATATTAACACTGATAAATACAGAGGCGAAAGAAGAATGACGTTAAAGCGAGAGAAACACAGAGACGAAAAAAGAATGAAGCTAACACGAGAGAAACGCAGAGGCAGACATAACGCTTCAAAGCCGATGAGTTAACATAAGAGAAACACAGAGACAGTTAGAGCGCTTCGGAGCTGGTAAGAATAACATCCGCTTAGAGATTCTATATTTGGTCTCTAATCCCACCTCGGCCCTGGCATCGCTGGAAGTTTAGAATTCCACAGAGTGGAAATTAATCAATATTTTCCCACTTTCCAGCTCCTCGAAAATTTCCCCTTTCTCCTGTTTATGTAAGTATCTGCAGGTTTAAAATTGTGGAAACTGGAAATTGATAAATCAATGTTTTCTTAAAGTGTACTGTGCACACAGGGTTGTCGTCCTGGTTGTGTTGGCGAAAAGTAAGGGTTGTCGACCTTGCTGTCTCAGTCGGAGACGGGTTGTCGGTCGTTCTCAGGCTGTGAAAGAGTTATGTAGGTTAGCCCCGCCGGAACAATACATGGATTTGATGTTTCATGTACGATCTTTCCAGGACGTGGCGATGAACCCAAGATTGATCTTCTGGGCAAATTTACGTTTAGTAGTTTGCCATTGCTTTCTGAACGAGTAGGCAGTAGATTGACAGTAGATGACAGATGGCAGTGGTTGAGAAATGCTCCATACGTTCCGGCAAATAATATAGGTTACGGGATTCACGGTGTAGGTGGGAAAGATAATAAGTTATGGTTCTTGATATGTTGGTGAACTTAGGCTCTCTGGCCTTCTTGCGTGGACATTGATACAATAAAGAATCAGTGTGTACGTGTTGACACTACCGGCCTACGTGGCCAAAGGCTTGCGAACGCGGTTCGTGAGCCGCTTACCAGGCGTTCGAAACTCAACTGCGACCGATTTGCGCAGCAACCGTGTTGCGTTGTGTTTATAAGTGTTGGGTTTTGGGGAGCTGGTCGTTCAGAAAGCAATGGCAAATACTGAGGTAACGCTTGCCTAGTACATCAAAAGCAGCTAAAAAATGCTGGTGTTGACTGCAACGTCCTGTAAGGAATATGCAACATTTAAAGAAAAAAAACGTCATTTGACAGGAAATGTTAAATGTTAACAGTCTTTGTGAATCGGTGTTACCAGATGTCAACACACATTCATTAATCAATCAGGTGCCGTCTCCACAATGATGATTGGTTGCAGGGATCTCCAACACTGTCTGTCTCTTGCCCTGACTACATTCTGTCAGATTGATTTTCGTCTATCTCATGATATTATCTTCCCATTTGTATCGTCAACACACAGATTATCATAAATTACTTTACGAAATAATGGAACTGAATGCGAGCAATTTACTTTACGTAATTTAGGGATTTCCCATTGGGCAATAATAGACGAGGAAATGGCTAAAACCTGTAGTGGGAGAAATATTACTATCACCATATCATCTTGTTCTTCTTGTAGCTTGCGGTGTCGAGGTGAAGCATAAACAGCGGGAGAGTGCCCGTGTATGGGCTTCATATATCGAGATTCTCATTGATTATGTTATTCCCTCTGTCTAGCATTTACATGGTCGGCCTCTTCTTCTTGTTCCATTTGGTCTGTACATCATTGCTTGTTGTGGTATACTGTCAGTTGGTAGCCTAGTGATGCGGCCGAACCATTTCACTTGCTGTTGTCTTATTAATCTAGAGCTGCTGTAACCCGCACTTTAGTCCTGATTTCATCATTTCTGAATTTCTCTCTTGATATGTTGAGTCTTCTTCTCAGGAATCTCGTTTCTGTTGATGTAATTTTCTTTTCTCTTTTTCTTTCATTGTCCAGACTTGACACCGATAGCATAGAGTGGAGAGGGGAGATTGTGTTATAAAGTGCATTGTAGTATCTACTGATTGCTAACTGTAAAACATACTTACCAACAAACAGTTGTTACTTGCAGTGAGAAAAAGAGTGTTGAAGTAAACCCATATTGTTGTATGCGTGTGATACATGGACAGTTAACAGACAGGCTGAGAAACATCTAATGGCGGTGGAAATGCAGTTTCTGAGAAAACTGCAACGAATACCATGGACGGACAGAAAATCAAGACAGTCCTTCAAGCGACAAACGAACAACGGAGATTGACTGGATAAATTAGACATAGAGTCAAGGATTGTTTGGACATGTTATGAGGAGAAATGGACTTGAAAACTTAGTGAAAACTGGCAAGTTTGATGGGAAGCGAGCAAGAGAAAGACATAGGGATAAAGACCTTGATGGTTTGGCAGCATGGCATAGTTGGGACAAGAACAGAGACCTTGTCCTAATTCGAGAATCTGAGATGGCGAACAATGATCGACCACGCCTTTCGGCATGACACTTGATGATGATGAGATGATGATGATGATGATGATGATGATGATGATGATGATAGTGTTTTTTCTGTAGTATTGGCGTCATGTGCCCACAGAGCTGGTTTGCCTTATTGCATCTATTATCGATCTCGACTTCAGATTGGCCATATGATATTACCAACCTGTAAATAACCTCAGCAAGTCCATAAGTAAATTATGACCTGGTCGTATCCTAGTATACCCCTGGCAGGTGTGTCGTTTCACTATCAGTATTGCACACCTGGCTAGATTCTCAACTCGGAGATGAGGTTGACAGCTCAGCAACACAGTGGAGACGGCAGTCTAGCACCAGGGCGGGTGAGATTTTCCTACACCAAGGCCACTCCGATAAATACTAACTTCTGTCACGGCTTAAATGACCTGAATGCCAACACACTGAACTTCAGAGTTCAAGCTCAGTCTTCCACGGGACTCACAAGCGATCAATCAAACAACCAACTCAACCAGGACTTGTAGAGTTTCAACTACTGGGACAACTCAACCAGGACTTGTAGAGTTTCAACTACTGGGACAACTCAACCAGGACTTGTAGAGTTTCAACTAGTGGGACAACTCACCCAGGACTTGTAGCGTTTCAACTACTGGGACAACTCAACCAGGACTTGTAGAGTTTCAACTTCTGGGTCAACTCAACCAGGACTTGTAGAGTTTCAACTACTGGGACAACTCAACCAGGACTTGTAGAGTTTCAACTATATTTTTTAAAGTTGCATATCCTTTACAGGATGTTGCTGTCAACATCAGCGTGTTACTGCCGTTGTTAATGTCTTGGCAAGCTTTTACATTCAGTAGTTTGCCATTGCCTTCTGAACGACCGGTTCCCATACCAACACGTTAAAACCAGCGCGACACGGTCTGCTGCCAAATCGGTCACCGCTGTGTTTCGAACGCGGGTAAGTGGCATTAAGAATCGCGTCCGCAAAGCCATCAGAATTTGGTAAAATTGATGCCAAATTGGAGCATTTCAAAGGACGCATCCCACTATAAGATTACAGATCAAGACTCAATTTTGTGTTAATTCAATGACTGGTTTAAACAGGCACAGAAGAGATCAGCGTGGCCGAATAGATAATCCGCCCCC
>JACEFZ010021022.1:0-48824 GCA_014155875.1 Cepaea nemoralis
AAACATAACATGAAAATTAGCACAAGTAAAACAGAGGTATTCACTATAGCTAAAGAAGATAAAACAACAACGATTCACCTAAAGAACATCCTTTGAAACAAGTAAAGAGTTTCAAGTACCTAGGAAGTATAATATCATCAAATGGCAAATCAGAAGACGTGATCAAAAATAGATGCAATAAGGCAAACCAACTCATTGGACAAATGGCATCAATACTAAAGAACAAACATGTATCAATAACTACTAAGAAAGCAATTTACAACACAATCTTCCTACCAACTCTATGTTACCAATGCCAAACCTGGACAATGACAGAAAAAGAGAAAAGAAAAATCACAACAACAGAAATGAGATTCCTAAAAAGAATACTCAATGTATCAAGAAAAGATAAGATCATAAATAACTTATATATATATATAACTATATAAATATAACACATTATCAAAATATCAAATTACCCAGAGGAGCAGCTGGCCGAGAGGCTAGAATGCCGGACTCTCATTCGGGAGGCCCAGGTTCGACCCCTCGGTAAGGTGTCGGATTTTTTTCTGTCGGGGGCAAAAAGAAAATCCTAACCTGCACAGGCCGGTCTCTCTGGCTGAGGGGTTACAACACTTTCTCTGTAATCCTGTTTGTCACGCAGAGTCTCGTAGTGGGAGCGGTTCGTCCCCCACTGGTGACTTGCGGGACACTGAGCCGGCCGCTCAGAAAGCAATGGCAAACTACTGAGCGTAATCTTGCTAAGAAATCAAAAGACAGCTGAAAGATGCTGCTGTTGACAGCGATGTCCTGTAAAGGATATGCGAATAAAAAAACCTGCACAGTTCGCGGCGACTGCACTAGCCAGGCGGCCTTTATTCCTCAGGCTCAAAGACCCCTCTGCCAGACACCGCAAGGTACTATATTGGCAGTAAATGACAGTTTGACAGTTATCAAAATACCTAAGACGGATTTGAAAACTGGCTTTCAAAATTATTTTCAGTCATGTCAAATTATCTTCCCAAGACTTCAAGACAAAAACCATTACAGATTCGGTGAACGACGTTAATAGCTGTCTTAGGACATTCTCGGCCGGTAGGGACAGTCATGAACCTCAGGTGACACCAGACCGTCATCCAGCTACTGACGGCAAAATTATAACTAAAATAAATAAATTTAAAATATGTACCTGGAATGTTAGAAAGTTAAATGAGCTTGGAAAGTTGGACAATGTTATAAGTGAAATGGAAAGCATGAAATTGAATATCCTAGGCACAAGTGATATGAGATGGAAGGGATTTGGCAAACTTACAACTGACAAACACACAATAATTTATTCTGGAGGGGATACACACGAGAAAGGAGTAGAACTAATATTCAATAAAGAAACAGCCAAGTCAATTAATGGTTACTGGTGTAGTTCAGATAGAGTTATTATGGTCAGAAAGAAAGGCACACCTTCTTCTTCAGCGTTCCGAACCATTGGGGTTCTTTGCTGCAGATACAATCCATCTCCATTCGTCTCTCTGGTTGACCTTCTCTTGCCAGTCGTTGATTCCAAGTGCTTGTAGGTCTGTATATATATTATCTTCCACCGTCTTCTTGGTCTACCTCTGGGTCTACGGTCATTTATTTCCTGAGTGTAAGCGAGTTTTGTTTCCCTATTATTTTCCATTCTTTCTATATGCCCCAGTCATTGTAGTCTATTAGCCTTCATGATACCAGTGATTAGCGGGGACTTAGATCATAAATGTCTTTGTTACTTCTTCTTTTCCACTCTCCACTTTGTGTATCCCTAATAGGTCCAAAGATGCGTCTTAAAACTTTGTTCTCAAAGGTTTGTAGCAAGGCTTTGTCTCCTTTCGTTGTACTCCAGGTTTCAGAGCCATACAGCACTACTGGTCTGATCAGTGTTTTGTATATTGTGATCTTGGTGTTGCGAGACAGCGCCTTTGATTTTAGTAGATGTTGTAGTGCATAGTATATCTTATTTCCAGAATTGATTCTAGTTTGTATTTCTTCCCTTATGATGTTGGAGCAGTTGAAGATTGTACCCAGGTATTTGTATGTTTCCGTTCTTTTAATGGTCATATTATCTATTTGTATGTGGCCAGAGTTTTTAGCCATTCCTTCTCTTGAAATTACAATATATTCTGTCTCATCTTGGTTGATAACCAGCCCCATCTGTTGAGCTTTTTCCTTTAAGTGAGTCCCATATTTCCAATGTCTTTTGTTCATTTTCCCCTATAATATCCATATCATCTGCATAACCAAGCAGTTTGGATGTTCCTCCAATATCACATTCCTCCTTTACCCTCCTTACAACTTTCTCTAGAGCCAGATTGAAGAGTAGCAGCAATAGTGCATCACACTGTTTCAAGCCAGATGTTATTTGGAAAGGGTCTGATTTCTTGCCTTTATATGTTACTATATTATAAGTACCTACCATGCATAGTCTGGTCATGTTGATTAACTTCCTTGGTATTCCAAATTCCTGCATAGCATTCCATAGACTATTCCTATGGACACTATCATAAGCCTTTTTAAAATCCATAAAAATGTTATGGAAAGGCACACCAATATATATATATAAATACTTGTACAAGTATACACACCAACCAAAAGCAGTAGTGATGAAGAAATACAAGTCTTTTACAATAAAATAGAAATGGCGGTTTCAAATTAAATCACAAGACATAAAAATAATACTAGGAGATTTTAATTGAAAAGTAGGAATGGGAAAAATGGAGGATGTAGTGGGGAATTATGGTTTAAGTACAAAAAAATGAAAGAGGAGAGAAACTAATAGAATGGGCAAATATCAATGATATAATTGGAAACACCTGGTTTAAACACCATAAAGATGACTTTAAACATGGAAAAGTCCTGATAAAACAATACTCAACCAAATTGACTGCATACTTATTAATTCTTCTTCTTCTTTCATTCGCTTGAAATATGTCTATAACTGCAATGTTGTCTCTTGTATGAATTTAACTGTCTTTTTTAGTTCACACAGCGGTCATAGAGTTTATCTTCCACTGTCGTCTCTCTAGGCCAGAAGATTTGCCTGGACATATTGTAATGTGGGCAGTCTTGGAGTATGTGCTCTGTTGTCTGCGACGCCAATCCACATTTGCACATGGCTGTTTCACCAATCTTGAATTTTGTATACATGTGGTTGCGTAATCTATTGTGCCCTGTTCTGAGGTGCAAAATAATAACTTGTTCTGGTCTGTGCATAGCGTGGTAGTTATCTTGAGCAGGTTTTAGTGGCTTTCTGACTGATTTGATCATTCTTTTCTTTTGGTCATATGTAACAGGCACATCACGGCTGTTCTTCTTTGGCACCTTCCTTAGCCAATTGATCAGCTCTGTCATTTCCGGGTACTCCACAGTGGGATGGTATCCACTGTATGGTGACCTTATGCTGACTGCTAAGTTCAGAAAGTAGTAACCTTAGTACTGGCAATTTCCCAGACAGGAGCGCCTCGAGTACTGATTTTGCATCTGTCAATAGCACCACAGGTTGTGTATCCATTGCTGGTATTTAGTATTCTCTGTTGCTATCTTGATTGCCTCAATTTCAGCATCATAGTTATGGCAGTACTTTCCTGTCGGTACTCTGGCTGTGTCCCTAGTATTATTTGGGTATTCTATGTACACTCCGCTCCTCCATTTCGAACAGCATTTTGTGCTGACCCATCTGTGTAGACTCGGATTCCAGAGGTCCTGTGGGTATTCTTCATCAAGGAAGCTGAGAGTGGCTGTTCTGCGCTGCACACTGTTCTGTTCTTCCTTGTCAAATATTCCTCTCACTTTTGTCTGGATTTGTAATGATAGTCTATGTTCATCTTTCCATGGAGTTCGCTCTGGAATAGTTGTTAGTGGGATACCAACTGTGGGCAGATCAGTGGTTTCTCTGCAGAGTCGTTTGGCCTGGTGGATAAAACTACTTCTTTTCAACCGCTTCAAAGCTAGGTTTTTAAATCTGTTCTTCATAGGGTGGCCTAGCAAGCTGAGGAACTTTTCTGCTTGTATTAGCGTTTCTGTATCTCTGCGCTCTCTCAGTGCTTGTGTCCTCCCCATCTTCTCCATTTCCACTATAGGGGTTGATCTCATCCCTCCTGTGGTGACTCTAAGTGCTTGATTTTGCACCTTGTCCAGCTCTTGTAGTGTGGTTTTTTATGCCGAACACCACGCAGTTGACCCGTATTCCAGTTGTGGTCATATGCTCTGTTGATAAACTTTGCTAAGTATTTTCCCACTGGCTCCCCATGTGGTTCCACTTAGCTTTCTCAGGATGGCTATTTTCCTTCTGGCTTTTGCTATTGCTTGTTGATGTGCTTTCTCCATGTCAGCCTGCCATCAGATGTTACTCCAAGGTATATTCTTTATCTTCTCTTAGGGGTGTTCCATTTATCTGGATGATCCCTGCTTTTTTGTTTTGGAGAGAGGGTAAATAGAGTGGTGCTGCACTTGTCAGTGTTTACGCTGACACACCATCTATTTGCCCATGCAACAAATGTATCTAGAAATTAGGAATGCATTAATAAATGTAAAGACAATGCCGGGTGCTGACTGTAATAGTGATATATGGACTAATAAAAGTAAGATTAAAGAGAGGGGAAAAAATGATTAAGAACACAAGACTTCATAAAGAGGTTTTGAAGGTAGATAAAGAAATTCAAGAACATACAGAGTGATTGTGAAAAAAAGGTACAATTCAATAGCTAAAATAAGACTATAAATGAACAATGGGAAATGTTAAGGAACTCCATTCATCAAACAAGCAAAGAAATATTACCGGACAGAAGACAAAAAGCTTTAAAAAAATGGATGACTGAAGAAATCTTAAAGTTGATGGCTAAAAGAAAACAGAGTAAAAATGACAAACAAGAATATGCTAACATAAATGCAGAAATAAGAGATAAATGTGTGAAGGCAAAAGAGAGTTGGTAAAACGAGCAGTGCAAGAATATTGAATTAAATTCTATTAAAGACTCAAAAAATATGCACAGACAAAGCGAGCTCACAGGAAGAAATATAAATACAAATACAGGATGCTTAAAATCAAAAACAGGAAAGATATTGGAGGAAGATGTTATAATGAAGAGGTGGAATGAGTATATAAGAGAATTATATAGACGGTCCACCTATTCTAAAAAAAAGAAGTCACTGACGCTATTAAACAAATGAAGAAAGGAAAACTAGCTGGGCCACATGGAATCACAATAGAATGATTAGAAGTATTGGGAGAATTTGGAATAGATATATTAACCAAAATGTTGACTGATATTTACAGCAGTTGATATCTACTGAGTGATATGCTGAAATCGGTATTTATAGCTATACCAAAAAGACCAGGAGCAATTGAATACACAGACATTCGTACAATTAATCTCATAAACCATGTCACTAAGCTTCTACTCAGAATTATAATGAGAAGAACAAGAAAGAAAATAAAAATGGAAATTGGTGAAAAACAGTATGGATTTGTGGAAGGATAGGGTAAAAATGATGTGATAGAGACACAGAAAGACATATATTTGTGCTTCATAGATTATACTAAGGCATTTGATAAAGTTAAACATAATGAACTGATTAAAATGTTGGAAGATATTAACATTGATGGGAAGGATCTCAGAATAATAAAGAATATTTACTCGAACCAAGTAGCAGCAATTAAAATGGGAGGGCAATTATGACTAAATAAAGCTAGGCGTATGACAGGGATGTGTCCTGTCACCTTATCTCTTCTCCCTCTATAGCGAAGGAATAATAACAGAGATCAAAGAGAAGCCAGGAATACTAATCGGAGGTTATAATATAAACAATTTACGCTATGCAGATGACACAGTATTGGTTGCGGATAATGCAAAAGATCTACAACTGACATGGTCAAGATAAGGACATGGACTAGGTATGCCATAACCCAAAGTAGATGAGGCCAGAGGTTATGGCACTGTTCAGTAAATGAACACCGGGATCGTGAAAAGTGGATACTTTTCCACAGTGTGGAAATGCTGGGATTTGCTTTGTGGTCAACAGGAAGTGGGATTCAGACAAGGGCATTCTAGGCTGTGGTTTCAGTCGGGTGTGGACTATGTTGGGAACTCAGTTGCGGCCATAAACAGAGAGTGCAAACAAAGGACTCTCCTTGAATATCAAGAAAACATGTAACAATGGTGATATCACAGAAAAAGGTGATGCCAAAATGTGAAACTGAAATAGAAGAGAAAATTCTTAACCAGGTGGATAGTTTTAAATACCTAGGGACATTTATAACTTCAGATGGAAGATGGCACAACAGAGATTTTAAGAATAGAATAGGGCAGCCAAGGCTGTATTTTGGAAAATGAAGAGTATTCTATGTAATAAGTCACTATTATTGAAGGGAGAGTTTATACCGAGCTGGCTCTGAATAGACAGAGTAGTTTATACCGAGCTGGCTCGGAATAGACAGAGTAGTTTATACCGAGCTGGCTCGGAATAAACGGAGTAGTTTATATCGAGCTGAAGTATGAAGCTGTTTAAATATCAAGAATAATTTTCCAGATTGGTATCCCCAATAAAAATAATTGTGTCCCCATGCGAGTTAAAGAATTGTTAACTTGCGTTTCTGTAATCTTACTGTTTACAGGCTTCCATCTTTGTTTACATTACCGACCTACTATTTCCTGCTATTGATGTCCTCATCATAGTTGCCATTCTAGATATTTTATATTCAGATCTAGAGGTTTTTGCCGGCATCTGGATACCGTTTTCTGACGTTTGGATGATGGATGCAATTCTAGATACTTTTCATTTGGAGTCGGATATTTTGAATACTTTCTAGATTTACTTTTCTTTCGGTGTCATTTACCCATTTTATGTTCGGCTCTGGACGCGCAGTAAATTATGGTAACTGCCATTATTTAAACTTTGAACTGACTTGGGTCAACGCTCAACAATCTGGCAACCCCCCCCCCCCCCCCCCCCAATATACTATTGGAATTAGTATTTTCACATCTACTTGAATATACATTTGGTTACTATACTACAATAGAACAGTATTGCAAGCGAATGAATTGAAATGTGAATGGGATACTCAACAAGACATAGATACACACAGGCACAAAACAAACAAAACTCTCATGCTTCATACTGTGCTTTCTACTGTCGTTTTTTTAGTTTATATATCCATTAGTTTATGTTTACCGGCCTGTAGCCGATCATGCCTGCTGACAGACGGACTATGTCATCTCTCCACCACACCATCTCCGACATATTTGCCCTCATACCCCAGGACATGTCCCGTGCAGCTATTAGCCTCGCACGTACTATTTTTAACATCACTCACTTTTCTTGCCATTTGAATTTCCTGAACAACTGTCTCCGGCTCAAAATTACACCCCAAGGCTTCCGGAGCAATATTCATCTCTCGTTAGGCAAACTGGTTCCTGCTGAGACACGACACTTCAATCGCCTGGCACAGGAGCAGTCCGTCAAGTACATGAAGCTGGCAGTGACTGTGCATCAACGACATATCTCCGAACTGAAGGACACCAAGCACAACCTGTACCGGACTCTGCATCTATTGACGTTCAACAACCAGCTTGCTTTCCATTTGATCACCTCCATCATTCAACATTATAATAGAGAGCTATACCTATGGCTATCCACACGTAAGAAAGACAAAATTAGCCATCTACGTCCCCATGCCTCTTCCCCCACTTCGACACCCATCAGCCACACCAAAGTGGTATGCATACCGCCTGACCTACCACTGTCTCCGGAAGAACATGCTGTTTTAGGGAAAGGTCTCGGTTTTGTTCCTCTACGCCCCCGTATGGACAGTCGCGCTATTTTGGAAGCCGATTCCAACCTCCACAGACGACTCCGCCTCAAGTACCACCACAGAGACAAGCCTGTCCACAGTCCCACCCCACAACCTCCTGACATTTTTTCCACCCCCTCATCCCTCATCCCACCCCAAAAGCTGCAAAGATTCCATCCCATATTCCCAGCTACTCCGCCTTCGTTGTATCTGTCAGGATGACAATGACTTCCTCGAGAGAGCCCATGAAATGCTTGACTTTTTCCGCAAACGGTCCTACCCAGAGGACGTCTTGTCCACAGCTTTCTGTCGCATAACCCAAGTCTCGCGGGAAATGTCCCTCATCAAACAAACGTGACTTCCTAACAATGCACCCAAGCTCATCCTCACCTTCCATCAACATGCCTATGCCATCAAGCATATTTTCATGAGACACTGGTCCATCTTGGAATCCGATCCAACCACTCGTGAGGTATTCTCCGAAGGCCCTAGGGTAATTTTCTGCCGTAACCAGAGCTTCAGAGACCACCTTGTGCATAGTCCCTCCCCACCGTTAATTCATCTGTGGGCACATTCAAATGCCATCGTAAGAACTGTCTGACATGCCCATACGTTGTTCAGACACCCTAGGCACCTTCTCCTTGAAAGATTCTTTCACTTGCAAACGATGTGACGTGAAATACATTGGTCAAACAGGCATACGTCTTGCGGACCGTTTTAGAGAACACCTCAGAGATATCAATCAGGGCGCTGACAAACCTGTCCCCAATCATTTCAATTCCTCCAACCATAATGGAGTCAACGATGTATGTGCCACCGCATTGAAAACCTGCTACTCAAATAGCTGCGTTAGGTTAAAAATTGAATGCCAACTAATCAACAATCTGGGATGCGTCCATCCAGCCGATGGCTGTAATAAGCCAATAGCTTCAGCAATAAGGAATTCCAAATTCCTTGGTAAACATTCTGACTGATGAGGCTTGTGATAATGCTAGCTGCAAGGAATGACATACACATTTCATGAAGATTAAAGATGGGATATCTTCCTTCAATTTTGCATACACGCCATGGTTGATCCGACCATTACCGATGCATTATCAGTTCCAATTGCAGCCAAATTCTTTAAGTTTAAATGTTTACTGACCAAAAGATTCTTCAGTGCCCTTATGCGCCATTTGACTTATTTACGGGGGGGGGGGGGGGGGGGGGGGGGGGGGGGGGGGGGGGGGGGGGGGGGGGATGTTGTTGCCAGATTGTTGAGCGTTGACCCAAGTCAGTTCAAAGTTTAAATAATGGCAGTTACCATAATTTATGCGCATCCAGGCCGAACATAAAATGGGTAAATGACACCGAAAGAAAAGTAAAATCTAAAAAGTATTCAAAATATCCGACTCCAAATGAAAAGTATCTAGAATTGCATCCATCATCCAAACGTCAGAAAACGGTATCCAGATGCCGGCAAAAACCTCTAGATCTGAATATAAAATATCTAGAATGGCAACTATGATGAGGACATCAATAGCAGGAAATAGTAGGTCGGTAATGTAAACAAAGATGGAAGCCTGTAAACAGTAAGAGTACAGAAACGCAAGTTAACAATTCTTTAACTCGCATGGGGACACAATTATTTTTATTGGGGATACCAATCTGGAAAATTATTCTTGATATTTAAACAGCTTCATACTTCAGCTCGATATAAACTACTCCGTTTATTCTGAGCCAGCTCGGTATAACCTACTCTGTCTATTCCGAGCCAGCTCGGTATAAACTACTCTGTCTATTCAGAGCCAGCTCGGTATAAACTCTCCCTTCAATAATAGTGACTTATTGCATAGAATACTCTTCATTTTCCAAAATACAGCCTTGGCTTGCCCTATTCTATTCTTAACATCTCTGTTGTGCATCTTCCATCTGAAGTTATAAATGTCCCTAGGTATTTAAAACTATCCACCTGGTTAAGAATGTTCTCTTCTATTTCAGTTTCACATTTTGGCATCACCTTTTTCTATGATATCACCGTTGTTACTGTTTTCTTGATATTCAAGGAGAGTCCTTTGTTTCCACTCTTTGTTTATGGCCGCAACTGAGTTCCCAACATAGTCCACACCCGACGAAACCACAGCCTAGAATGCCCTTGTCTGAATCCCACTTCCTGTTGACCACAAAGCAAATCCCAGCATTTCCACACTGAAAAGTATCCAATTTTCACGATCCCGGTGTTCATTTACTGAACAGTGCCATAACCTCTGGCCTCATCTACTTTTGGTTATGGCATACCTAGTCCATGTCCTTATCTTGACCATGTCAGTTGTAGATCTTTTGCATTATCCGCAACCAATACTGTGTCATCTGCATAGCGTAAATTGTTTATATTATAACCTCCGATTAGTATTCCTGGCTTCTCTTTGATCTCTGTTATTATTCCTTCGCTATAGAGGGAGAAGAGATAAGGTGACAGGACACATCCCTGTCATACGCCTAGCTTTATTTGGTCATAATTGCCCTCCCATTTTAATTGCTGCTACTTGGTTCGAGTAAATATTCTTTATTATTCTGAGATCCTTCCCATCAATGT
Source organism: Cepaea nemoralis (assembly GCA_014155875.1). Classification (NCBI taxonomy): domain Eukaryota; kingdom Metazoa; phylum Mollusca; class Gastropoda; order Stylommatophora; family Helicidae; genus Cepaea; species Cepaea nemoralis. Next base: position 10,374 of record JACEFZ010021022.1, read on the forward strand.
TAATATCTTCCAACATTTTAATCAGTTCATTATGTTTAACTTTATCAAATGCCTTAGTATAATCTATGAAGCACAAATATATGTCTTTCTGTGTCTCTATCACATCATTTTTACCCTATCCTTCGACAAATCCATACTGTTTTTCACCAATTTCCATTTTTATTTTCCTTCTTGTTCTTCTCATTATAATTCTGAGTAGAAGCTTAGTGACATGGTTTATGAGATTAATTGTACGAATGTCTGTGTATTCAATTGCTCCTGGTCTTTTTGGTATAGCTATAAATACCGATTTCAGCATATCACTCAGTAGATATCAACTGCTGTAAATATCAGTCAACATTTTGGTTAATATATCTATTCCAAATTCTCCCACTACTTCTAATCATTCTATTGTGATTCCATGTGGCCCAGCTAGTTTTCCTTTCTTCATTTGTTTAATAGCGTCAGTGACTTCCGATTGCTTTCTGAGCGACCGGCTCACATACCCCTGAAAGTTACCAGCGCGGCTCAAACCGCTGTCGGTTCGGGCGCAGCTGCGTTACTCACGAGAATATATGGGATTACGGCGACAGCCGTAAACCTTTCGCCACGGAGAGCGGCAGTCACATCAATACATATGTAATTTCTTACTTTCTCAATCTGGATATTTTTCCTAGATACTTTCCAACGAAATCTAGATATTTATGGATGATGTTTGGGCCGTTTCTAGATACTTTTGGTCAAAAAAAAAAGTGGCAACCCAGGCCTCATAATTCCGGTCCAAGCTGACAGTAATATGTGTCGCCTCAGAAAGACATGATTAGGCAATTCAAACACCAGGCTTCCGACTTACTGGCCTGATGAATTAACAAATAAACAAGGAAATGCTACGCACATAAAGTGCAGGAAAACCTGGTATATGTGAAGCAGGTTGAAAAGAGAGAGGAGATAGATAGATAACGAAGCTAGTGTGAGAGACAGAGATATGAGAAAGATGTGTTGAAAGACATACAAAAGTGATAACTTTTATATAATATAAATAAGATAATATAAGTGACAAAACATCTGTTCATAATCATAGAAAAAATATTTTTAATTAAAAAGTCGCTTGCACCCAATTAATTGCTGGGGAAAAAAAAGTGTCCAGCAGGGAATCGAACCAACAGCTCCCACTTATCAGGCAGAGACACTTACCACTGTGCTACTGAGGATATGATCTTGAATCAACAAAAGTATATAACATATAATACCCGGGGATTCTGGGACCGGGAAAAATCACGTGATAGTTCAGCTCTAATAAACAGAGTAGTTTATACCAAGCTGGCTCGGAATAGATGGAGTAGTTTATTCCGAGCTGGCTCGGAATAGACACTTTCATTACTGAATGTGAGAAAGAGAATGCTAAAATGCTATGTAGAACCTGTATTGCTGTATGGCAGTGAATCTTGGAATGTAAATGAACAAATTAGGAAGAACTTGGAAGCAACAGAGCCTAAGACGAATGTTGGGAATTCCTTGGACTGCCAAAGTAACTAACAACTGACTGCCTAAAGAGGCTAATGAAACTAGAAAATTATAATAAGAAAAAGACAAACAACTTTCTTTGGTCATGTGATGAGAAGAGAGGCATTGGAGAACATCATGACAACTGGAAAGATTGAGGGGAAGAGAGGCAGAGGTAGACCAAGAGAAATGATTTTGGATGGATTGAGCCGGTGGTATGGAGGAATATCAGTGGAGCTTATCCAGAAAACCAAAGACCGAGATCTGTGGAAAGTCATGAATGCCAACGCCAGCCAGCATGGTATTTGATGATGATGATGATGATGATAAATATCAAAATTTGATAAGATAAAGATCAAGAATTTTATCATAAATAACATGACATGATGATAAATATCAAGATTTGATGGTGAAAAATTATAACGGTAAGCAGGTAAATTACTGCTTCACTAGAAACTTGTTTTCTGTTAAATATTTGTAGTTAATTTGCTAGTTCTGATTATAAAATAGATACGAGTCTTTTATATTGTCATGGGCGCGGCCATTTTCAATTTATTTTATTGGCGTGATGCCCCAGCTCATTCAATGGGCCATTGTTTTGTTATGCTAAAACACAAAGTAAAAACTGTACAATTTACATGTTGAAACTCTTCAAATATATAACATATGTAACAATGAATTTTAAAATGCTTGAAAACGTCAAATGTTATTAACAGACCACAAGTTATAAATAAAATGTTCGCTGACCGTGTGCCACAAAATGGAAACAACTTGAACTTGCCGGAGACAGTTGTACAGTTGTGGGCATGTCGGCTGGCAAGGTTGCCATTCTAGATATTTTATATCCAGATCTAGAGGTTTTTGCCGGCATCCGGATACCGTTTTTTGAGGTTTGGATGCTGGATGCAATTCTAGATACTTTTCATTTGGAGTTGGATATTTTGGATACTTTCTAGATTTTACTTTTCTTTCGGTGTCATTTACCAATTTTATGTTTGGTCTGGACGCGCGTAAATTATGGTAACTGCCATTATTTAAACGTTGAACTGACTTGGGTCAACGCTCAACAATCTGGCAACCCCCCGGTAATGAGTAAAAGGGCACATAAATTATAACATTATGAGAACTGTAAACTCACCGTGTTGAGAATTATTGCTGTGATGCCGACTTTGTGATTCTTTTTCATGTGATTTTTTTTGTATAATTGCTCACCTTCATATGATGTGTCTTCCACTTTGAACAAATCTTTCAACATGCCAAAAGTAAAGCAATATGAACAAACATTTCGGAAAGAGTGGCTGCAGGGTTACATAATTAAAGATTGAGTGATGTCAATTCACGGAGATGCGACTAAGGCTCGTTGTAAGTACTGCAAGTGCGAAATGAAAGCGAAAATACAAGACTTGAAGACACATGCAGAGACTAAAAAAAAATATAAATGCAGTGCCATTTAGGGATATGCCACCGTTGACATCTGTTTCCAGAACCACACAGAGTAATGAATCATCAAAAGTTGAAGGATCTGTCGCAATGTTTTTAAGTTGTCATTGTGCAATCGTGAACTGTGACCATTTGATTGATTTGTTTAAAAACACTATTTCTGACAGTAAAGTGCTAAAGGACGTGAAAATGCATCGCAGCAAGTGTACAAATATGATCAGAATTACTTTGTTTTCTCACTTTGAAGAAGATTTGATCAGTGATATTTCTACACATAAATATAGTTTATTGTTAAACAAATCGAATGACAATTCGGATCTGAAAGTGCTTGGTGTATGTGTTATATATTATAGCAACAGCAAAGACAAAGTAGTTTCTACTATTTCTTGGACTAGTTCACTTGGAAGAGTGTGATGCAGAAAGTATAGTTCAGGGACTGAAGAAGCTTTTGGTCAGTAAACATTTAAACTTGAAGAATTTGGCTGCAATTGGAACCGATAATGCCTCGGTAATGGTTGGTATCAACCATGGCGTTTATGCAAACTTGAAGGAAGATATCTCATCTTTAATCCTCATAAAATCAACCAAACAGTATTTAAAATAAAGACACACTAACTAGACAAATAAATAAACTAGTGTAGAGGCAGGTACATCTATTGTAGTATTAGCAATGGAACAAGCATAGAGGATGTCGTGGGCGAAGGAAAGATTGGAGGATAATGGAATGGAGGAACCCTGCCTGGGTGGCATACGTCGTTCTAATGCGCAAAGAAACAGAACAACTCATATCGCACTATGAACCATCACAATTATAACCAATGCCACGGAGGCTGGTTGACACGGTGGAAGTTTTTTTTTTTTTCGCAAAATGGACTCGGACTCGGACACAAGAAGTGGATTGTAAGCTTTACTAGACCATGATTACATGTATCATAATGGACGTTGCGGCTAAAGCCTTCGTCAGTACAGAACAAATATAAACCGACACACAACTAAACCAAAATTATTACAATGACATATTAAAGTTACTTATCTGTATCCTTGTTTGGCTGAATATGTCGCTCGGAGGGAAGGCAATAGAGTCGACATGAGACAGTACACGTTCTAGCTCTAAGTTGAGAGATTGGTTCCGATGTTAGTTGCCCTGCAGTTACGGACACAAATGTTAACAATTTTACTGCCGAGAATGTCCCACTCTATGTTCCGGTTGCTCCACAACCAACACGAGGCTTTTTCGGCTGCCTCGTCGAGTTGTTTTTGTGCCTGAGTTCTTGCTTGTCCTTTGATGCCTAACTGTTTAACACGTTATACAAAGAGTGGGACACTAGATATCTTGCGCCTACCTCCAAAGCGAATACCCTGACAGTCTACCCTTCCTGTCACATGAAGCGGTCAGCACAATCTGCGTTAGCTGCTTAGCCGACGAGGGGTGAAGTACAATGTCAGGTCACAATCGAAACTGTTGAACCAATTCAAAGTACGCACCACGACCCTTCAGGTCCACAGTCAGCTCCCATCCGCGCTTTCGAACATGACGAAAGTCATCCTTGTCCCTGCGTTGCTGCCCAGCTCTGACGAAGTAAATCTTCGTCGGTCTCGCCCTGGTCACTCTGTTCACTGCATTCTGGCTTCATCCATTATGGCTGCCAACTCAGCAAGAACTTTATTGTGGCACCATGTGAATCGGCATTGGCATAGGGCTACTTTACATACAGACAGTACGTGCTCCGTTGGTTGGACCGTCTTACAGAGGAGCAGGACGGGTCGGTGGCTTTACCTCACTTTACTAGGTTGGCAGCTAATGGCAGGATATTGTAGATGGATCGGACAACGAAACTTAAGCGCAATTGTACCACACGCCATATTTCACTCCAGGTTAGGGACTTCTGCAGTATACCTTCCCATGATAACCACGGGCCCTGCTGAGCAGCAATTTTTCTGCTTATTGTCCATGTTTCTCAGAATGTCTGCTTTTTGTCCATGTTTCTCAGAATTTCTGCTTATTGTCCATGTTTCTCAGCATGTTCTGTTTATTGTCCATGTTTCTCAGAATGTCTGCTTTTTGTCCATGTTTCTCAGAATTTCTGCTTATTGTCCATGTTTCTCAGAATGTCTGCTTATTGTCCATGTTTCTCAGCATGTCTGCTTATTGTCCATGTTTCTCAGAATGTCTGCTTATTGTCCATGTTTCTCAGCATGTCGGCTTATTGTCCATGTTTCCCAGCGTGTCCACTTATTGTCCATGTTTCTCAGCGTGTCTCTTTATTGTCCATGTTTCTCATAATGTCCACTTATTGTCCATGTTTCTTAGCATGTCCGCTTATTGTCCATGTTTCACTTGCATTCAGTAATATGTTTTTTGCATATCCTTTACAGGACATCGCTGTCAACATCAGCATCTTTAAGCTGATTGTTGATTTCTTGGCAAGATTACGCTCAGTAGTTTGCCATTGCTTTCTGAGCGGCCGGCTCACATACCCCGTAAGATACTGACTCGATTCGAACCACTGCTGATTCTCACTGTCGTCACGTTAGTTACGAGAGTATACGAGATTACAGAGAAAAGTCGCTAACCTCTAGGCCAGGAAGCCGGCATTCAGTAGTATCGGTTCTATATATAACATGTCAACAATCTTCTTCTGGCTGTCATTGACAGTTTTTATTGGTGATTACCACGGACTTACCTAGAGTGTGGCTTGTTCGTTAGTAGTGGAATTAAGGTTGACATCGTATCAAGCTGACATGAGCCAGTAACTGATTGAGCTGGGCCTTAGTAATACTTCAATGTATGTTCCGAGAGACTGGTTGAATGTGATCTGTTGACGTTAGATATTATATCACAACTCCACAACCAACTATTATAACACAATGTTGATGTGGTTTTTGAGAATGTATATTGTCACTCTGCTGATTCATACACTTCATGATTATAAAACAATATAGATGTAAAATACTTTCAAACAAAACTCAAAATACAGGTGGCGGTAGGGTGAATCCTGCAATGGCAATTCTTGGTTTCCTGGCTTCAACTCCGATCTCGGCCAAAAACTCAATGATGCCTCGGAGAGTCCCCCATCTTCTCGCCAGCCACTCGTTTGCTTTTTTCCTGCGACACGTGAATATCTTTACTGAGTCTTCTTTCGCGCTAAAATGCCTGGAGCTCAGCACTCTGCACTCGGGTCATGGCAGTGAGTAAGGTTTTCATTTTGCAAACGGCTACCCTTTCTTGGTGAATCTTGTTTTAATCTCTTCAAAGCATCTTCCATCAGATGTTATGTGTGTTCCAAGATAGTTGTACCGATGAACTTGTTTAATAATTGTCCTCATTTACTTTAATGTTATATTTTGACTCTCTCTCTCTCTCTCTCTCTCTCTCTCTCTCTCTCTCTCTCTCTCTCTCTCTCTCTCTCTCTCTCTCTCTCTCTCAACCATCGTGGTTAATGTTGCATTAAAAAAAAAATAGATTTAATACCACACAAAAAAACAAAACAACAACAGATTTAACAAAAGACTACTGGAAAATTCATATGTGAGAAGAATGGAAACACTTAACGACCTTTGAGACACCACTAAGTTTGTTTCATTGAAAAACTATGCCATTTAGCTTCCTGGGGTATAAGATATCAGAGAGATTCCTTTCGACAGACAAGTCAATCATTCCAACAACTGTAAACATTACCTGCCCTCTACAACAGTGGTTCTCAACCTTTTTTTGGTCCATATCCCTCTTTACCATATGTTCAGAACGTCCCCCCTTTTGAATTTCCTCCTATAAACCCCCTCCCCCCCTCCCCACACAGTATATATAAAAGTGGAAGCTAAATTTAATAGCACATACTAAAACAAGTCTAGACATCTACATAAAATGTGATTTGCCGGTCTACTTACGTTATAAAACGAATTTCATTAGGGCGAAAAGTACAGAACCGTAAAATATAGAGGGGGGGGGGGGGAAATATCAAGTAACTGGTTCTTGTATTAATGCGATCTTGAAATAATCTTAATTCCCCCCCCCCCCAAACCCTAAAATTCCCCCCTGGGGGGGGGGGGGATTCCCTACCAGCTGAGAACCACTCTCTACAACAGATGCCAGAAGCCTTGGGAACCTTATAAATGATTACAACAGGTATATGCCCACTTTCCTGTCGTCACTACTTAAATATTGTCAGTCTAACAAAATTGCACAATCAGAAATGCTTGATCATGCAGATGAGAGTATGAAATTGTTTTCCACAAACCCTCCTACCCTGAAACTACCTAACTTGTCTGACTAAAATGTTTATCTGGCAGACTGACAATAGTGGTGCTTGTATAACTGCCAAACTTGCCCACATACACTGGTATGCCCATCCCATACATTATATCAGCCACAAACTGACTCTTTTAGCCATATTTTAGGCAAATATACCTGCCGATCTGATCTAAGTTAGTTGCAATAAACACCAGCATTTTTGGGGTGGGGGTGGGGGGGGGGGGGACGACTGATTTGTGATTTCTTGGCAGTTTGCGTTCAGTAGTTTGTTCCTTTCTGAACAACCGACACTCATACCATAATATGAAAACCAACACAAGACCTTCTGCTGCCAAATAGCACACAGCTGTGTGTTGACAGCTGGCTATCTATTAAATGGTCTACAAATACTATCTAGATCCTAGCTGGTTGCTACCTGTAATACTTAAACGTTTCAAACATTTCTGATAATTTTGATCAGAACATTAATGTGTTTTTAAATTTGTGAAACTTGGTAGGTTTATTTTATTTGAATGTATTGATAACCAAACATGCTATATTACTTTTATGATTGGCCTTATTTGATATATAATTGTATATAACACAATGAACTTAATGATATTTCAATAACATATTAAATGTAACACTCCCATTAAACAGTTAGTTGTATATCCTTTCCAGGACATCATAGTCAACCCCAGCATTTATTTTTGCTGTTTGTGTTCTCTTGGCAAGTTTACGTTCATTGGTTTGCTATTGTTTTCTGAACGACCGGCAACCATAACATTTCGTAAATAACCAACGCAAGGCGGCCGCCAAATCGCTGGCAGCTGTGTTTCAAACATGGTGTGTAGGATTATGAACTGTGTCCGCAACCCACAACACAAAACATTACAAGCAGTCAAATAAACAATACAAAACATTACAAGCAGTAAAATAAACAATACAAAACACAATTATCAACGTCGACAACTGCATTTTGTCTGTAACATGCTCTAATCTGTGAAACCTATAACATCACAAACTATAACATACAACTATATATAAACCATACACACATAATGTGATTGATTGATTGATTTAGGAACCGACATCACAGCATTAGGGACATTCCCATAAGCGCTCCGTCCCCATCCTCAGCAGCCAGCGAAGAGTTCCAACACTAATAATTCCAGTAGCAATCTGATTATATGTCCGTCTCGCCATTCCTCTGAGCGTCGAGCGTCGGCCAGATCCCCTCGTCACATCCTCGCTGTCTCATTCTTGCCAGACCATGGTGATCCATTTGCTCCTCCGAGGTGTACACGTGCTCCCACAAGGCCGCAACCACGTCTGCCTTGTCATGCATCAATACTCCACCAAGTTTTGCCGAGCCAGCCAATCTGTCCGCCTGTTCATTCCCCAGCACACCGGCATGCCCCGGAGAAAAGATCCAGGTGATGCTTGCTACCCGTGACCTCCGAAGCGAAGCAAGCCACTCTGCACGAAGCTTGCCTGTTCTCACCCTCCTCAGCATGCTTTCTGAGTCAGTTACAATCACAATGTGTGTATGTATCGTGTTCTCTATCCAGCGGAAAGCTGCACTGACCGCCTCCACCTCCATTCTTAAGCTAGATGTTGTGTCATCATACGCCAGACTCTCCTGCACCAAACGCCGACCATTAGCTTTTGCCAAGAACCCCCAGGCACTTCTCCTACCTCTCAACACCGACCCATCCGTGTAGATAATCACATCACCCGGGCGAGAATTATCCTGAATTAGTTGCTGAATTTCCACTTCTGTGGCCCCTGCTGGCCACTCCCTGCACTCCCGGTTCAATGTGATTTTAACTCTGCACAAGTCTGACTGCACGGCTGGCACTCTGACCCACTCCTCTCCTCGCCTGATGTTCTCCAAGGGGCACACCTGTCTGATCGTATCCTCCGCCTGAGCCATCCATGATTTCCCTCTTAACAGTCACTGACCCTTAACTGCGTCCAGCGCCTCATGCAACGGGTGATCTGTGTCTGCAGCTACTCTGAGGTATGCCTTCGCCTGCATTACCTTGAGCCTACCAGCAACAGTCGGCAGACCAAGGATGTAACGCATACACACCACTGGGGTGTCTCTGGTGCATCCCAGAATTACCCGCATAATGTGATATAAGTAAATATATAATGTGATAGCAAAACTAACATATTCTATACAACATAAGTCTCACCTTTACCAAAATGTTACAACACATAACTGTAAACATACATCCACGTTTATATACAAGGGTACATTAATAAGTAAGCCACAAATGGCTGTAGAAAAATAACTAAATATAATAACTTGAAACCAGTTTATTTTTATACATTCTTTGTCCCTTTATTTCTCAGCATAATTTCCACCAACATTGACGCACTTATCCCATCACTTTATCGGTCCTCCCAAAACCGCTGCATATTAAAGCGTGCCCTGTTCTCATTTACCGGCCATCCCACAGAACTGTGTGACTTACTTATTGATTCTCCCTTGTAACTTTTTCTACCCAGCTATGCACCGCTTTATGGAACATACATTTGTCAGCATAAACACTGAAAACCGACCTTGGCGGGAGACATGTTGCGAATGACGCCGAAGTTGCATGTGAAGTGAAAACGTGGTTTAGAAAACAGAGCACGCAGTTCTATGCAGCCGGTTTGGGAGGACTGATAAAACGATGGGATAAGTGCTTTAATGATGGTGGAAATTATGTTGAGAAATAAAGGGACAATGTATGTATAAAAATAAACTGGTTTCAAGTTGTTATCATATTTAGTTATTTTTCTACAGCCATTTGTGGCTTACTTATTAACTTACCCTCGTAAATAACGAGGAACAAAAATATGGCAATGAGGAACTTTTTTTGTTTTTTTTTGTTTAGCATATCCTTTACAGGACTTAGCTGTCAACACCAGCATCTTTCAGCTGTATGTTGATCTCTTGGCAAGATTACGCTCAGTAGTTTAATGAGGAACTAACAAATTGAAATATAATACAGTAATACTTTATTATAAGTACAACATTGACAAATTAAATATACTAACATAAATAAGTTACAATCTTATATCTTAACAATTTATAACAGACAAAGCACATAAATATTTTGAATCAATAAAACCATTATTCATAACAAAACATAAATTAGAATAAAATAAAATTCATATGAATAATGAATCAAATAGCATACTGGTATTGTCATCTTTCACTTTTTCCGCCAAGCGTCGTGAGGAGGAATAGTTGATGTTCTAGTGCTCAATGGGTGGCACTGGATGGTATTGTTCCATGTGATTGTACAATGAATTTGATGTCCTCAATCCATTTTCTTCTTGGGCATTCTCTTGCTCTCTTATCAGATCTTCTTTGATGTAGCACCAGTGCTGGCAGTTGATCCATCCATCCATCATGTGCCATGCTGGTAAGCGTGGGCAGGTCATGTTCTGCCATCTCACTCGATCACCAGAGTCGTGGATCAGCTCCGTGTTCCTGTCTCGACCATGCCACGTGGCCAAGCCATCCAGGTATTTACTTCTCAGGTCTTCCCCTTGGTCTCTTCCCTTCGATCTTGCCAGTTGTCACCAAGTTCTCCAAGTCATTTCTTCTCATAACATGCCCAAAAATTTTTTGACTGTCTACGTCTAATGTCTCTAATCAGTTTACGATCTTCATTTGTTTCTTGAAGGACTTGTTCATTGGTTTTTCTGTCTGTCCATGGTATTCTCTGCAGTTTCCTCAGAAACCACATTTCCACAGCCATCAGCTGTTTTTCAGCTTGACTGCTTATTGTCCACGCTTCACATCCACACAAAAGTATAGGTTCTATGTAGCGCCTCAACACTCTTTTTCTCATTTCAATTGATATCTTATTATTGGTCAGTATGTTTTTCATCTTGCAAAAGACTACCTTCGCAATGGCAATTCGTGTTCTAATCTCTTCAAGGCATCTCCCATCAGATGCTATGACTGTGCCGAGATAACTGCATCTATTCACTTGCTTAAGAATATGCCCATCTACTCGTATATCACATTGTGGTATTTCCTTCTTCCTAGTGACGAAAGTTTGTCCAAATAGTGCGGCTATTTCATGACGGCATGCAGGCAAGAGTACAGGAAAATGGTGAGCTGTCTGAACCCTTTCCTGTCACCAATGGAGTGAAGCAAGGATGTGTCCTGGCACCAACACTGTTCAGCCTCATGTTTTCAGCCATGTTGATGAATGCCTTCGAGAACGACGACATTGGAATAGACATCAACTACCGTATGGATGGAAAGTTATTCAATCTCAGAAGGCTGAAAGCTAAAACCAAAATTAACAGTGGCACAGTCAGAGAGCTCCTGTTTGCTGATGATTGCGCTCTATACGCCAACTCAGAGGCGGACACGCAACATAACGTTTCAGCTTTCTCACATGCCTGTGCTAACTTTGGGCTCAATATCAACTTGGAGAAGACTGTAGTTATGTACCAGCCAGCTCCAGGGAATAATCACACTGTGCCGAATATCAAAGTGAATGATCATAGACTAAGTGTTGTGGACAAATTTACCTATCTTGGCAGCACCGTGTCACAAGCTGCCACAATCGATGACGAAGTGAATGCAAGAATCTCCAAGGCCAGTGCAGCCTTTGGCAGACTGTACAAGAATGTATGGGACAGAACTGGAATAAGCCTGCAAACAAAGCTAAAAGTCTACAAAGCAGTTGTATTATCCACACTGCTATATGCTTGTGAAACCTGGACTGTTTATCAGCGACACGCTAGGAAATTAAACCACTTCCACACAGTCTGCCTAAGGAAGCTACTGAAGATTAAATGGCAAGACAAGATCCCAGACATTGAAGTCCTAGAAAGAGCATCCATACCCAGTATCCACACTCTACTGATGAAGAATCAGATTCGCTGGGCTGGTCACTTGACTCGCATGCCAGATCACAGGCTCCCTAAACGAATTTTTTACAGCGAACTGCGTTGTGGTAAACGCTCCCAAGGTGGACAGAGGAAACGTTTTAAAGACACTCTGAAAATTTCACTGAATGCTTTTGGAATTCATCATGACACCTGGGAGGCTGCAGCCAGAGACCGAAATTCGTGGCGTGCATCATTGCGCAAAGGTGCAGTTATATGTGAGGCAACCAGGACTGCAAGAGCTGTGAAGAAAAGGCAGGACAGAAAAACCACTGCAGGAAATCCTCCTCCAGAGACGTCAAGCATTCTTTGTCCACATTGTCAAAGAACATTTCGAGCCAAAATAGGCCTTATCAGCCATCTTAGAACCCACGGCTCCACACCTTCAACCCCACTGGATGAAATGAATGGTCATCATCATTCTTGATGGACAAACAACAACAACAGTGACGACCATAATCTGTGTCTTCTTAATATTCAGTTCTAACCCTAGTTGTTCATTGTTTGCAACAACCGCATCTTCTAAATTTTGCAGGTCTTGTTGGTTGTCTGCAATCAAGACTGTATCATCTGCATATCTAATGTTATTGATGGTGTTGCATTTTAATGAGAAGGTCAAATTATTAGATCTTCTGTCTTTCAATATATGTGGCACAAGGTATTCATCTTGCTGTTTGTCTGATAACATCATTTCTTACTCAGCCTCGGATAGTTCAGTTGGCAGCTCTTCTCAAGCTTCTCATCTCGCAGGTGTTGATGTTGCATAAGTGTGGTTTGGGTAATGTCTAAATTTGACATTGGTAGCATAGGGTTGGTGTAAATATGCTTTTTATTATCTGCCAAAATGCGGACATGGGTGTGTTGTGATGTTTCAGTATGGGTGATAGTTGATATATTAGCATACTTGCTTTTTGACATCTGATTTCGACTTCTCTGTATATTCTTTGAGATCATACTTTCTAGATATTTAAATTCTTTAACTTGTTTCAGAGATGAACTATTTATCTGTAGATTTGGTGGACCGGGAGATCTGCTAACTTGCATTACTTCAGTTTTGGCTGTATTTATATTCATATTGTATCTGCTGCATGTTGAACTCAGTTTATTAATATCATTTTGCAGTCTTCCATTGTCGCTATAAAATAGGCACTGAATCTGTTGTTTTATCTAAAGTAATGAGTTATAAATTTTCTAAATTTGTTCTATCATGGCTTGCCTCTTTGGATATCATCTGTGTAGATATTAAATTGCAGGGGGGAAAGCACACATCCCTGTCTCACTCTGTATTGACTGTGAACATATCTGACTGACATATGCCTGGGTCATTGACATTGAGGTGAGTGACCTTTGTAGCGAGACTACGAGAAAAACAACCAGCCATGAAAAATAATGGTAAGGGTGAGTGCAGATCCCCCAGGGTGGATGGGGTGAAAGACAGTTTAGTTTGGTGTGAAGTCAGGAGACTTGAGAGGGAGTTGAAGCTGGGACCGGCTGAGGGTCGGGTCGCTTTGGACAGTTGAGTGTCAGGACCAGAGAAGTGTAGGTCCGTGGTCTGCAAGGTGAATGATAGGGGAGTTAGTGATAGAACTCTGCCCTGTGGGTTTTCAGTGATGGGAATTCTGAGACGAAGGATTCAAGACTGAGCCCGGTTATCAGCAGACATAGTGTATTGAAGCCTAGCCCTAGAGAGGGTCTGAGAGTTAGCAGAGGCTTCGACCCAGTGTGTGGGCTGTATTGTGTGAGGTCCAGTCGTAGATAGTAGCTGGATAACTGTCTTGGGGATTTGAGAGTAAAGAAGGCCTTGAGAAAGCAGTAATGTGTGCGTGTTAAGTTGTGAGGAGGGTATAAATTCTATGGAATATATTGTTTCTGGATATAGAATTATGTTCCATTTGTCCGTGTTCTTTCTGTATTAAAGGATTATGTGCGCCAAATCAATCTTGTTCACTGACTGATGGATGTGTTCTGTGGGGGGGGGGGGGGGGGGGTGAGTTGTAGTATGAGACAGGTGGCTAGCTCAGTTATTATAAAGAACATTGTGAGACTGACATACCAGTAAATAACATAACAAATATAGTTTTATTTAATCCACAACAAAGACAGAAAACCCAAATATTGTGCCTAAAATCTGTGAACAAGAATCAAGAATGGGTGGGGGGGGGGGGGGGGGGGGGGTGAGTTGTAGTATGAGACAGGTGGCTAGCTCAGTTATTATAAAGAACATTGTGAGACTGACATACCAGTAAATAACATAACAGATATAGTTTTATTTAATCCACAACAAAGTCAGAAAACCCAAATATTGTGCCTAAAATCTGTGAACAAGAATCAAATGCCCCATCATAGCTAAGCAAAGGACTGGAATTGAGGAATGTTGTCATTTTCACTTATGTGTGAAACACTGAACTGGAAACATTGTGTGATACTGCAGCCATGACGATTGATGTTCTATCACTGTGGTGTATCGTCAAGTCTATGAGCCTGGTCTCGAGTGTGGTCGTGTATTGATTCGTCTCTGTATCTGTACTTATTGTCAGTCAGCTGTGAACACATGAGAACATATGTCTACAGACCATACTCTATCACTGCAGATTTCTACATATCATAGAATTACCATTCTTTTCTTCACAACCACAAGATTACAACTCTTGTAAGGCTTCTCTTCTATCTGATTTTATCATGTATAATATAACATTACTGTAATGTGAGCGAGAGCGTTAGTGAGTGGGAGAGAGAGAGAGAGAGAGAGAGAGAGAGAGAGAGAGAGAGAGAGAGAGAGAGAGAGAGAGAGAGAGAGAGAGAGAGAGAGAGAGAGAGAGAGAGAGAGAGAGAGAGAGAGAGAGAAGAGACACAGAGAGAGTTGAATTGCATCACTAATTTTTAAGTTACAAAATGTATATGTACAATTTTTCTCCATTTTCTTTAAAATTTTGCGACAATGCTCACGACAGTCATCACTGTGTGTGCGTGTTTTATGTGTGGGAGTTTGGTCATAATAGTAGGTTGGGGGATGGGGGGATGTGTGTGGGTGGATTCATGATGTGTGTGGGTGGGTTCAGGATGTGATTGTGTGTGTGGGTGGGGGATTTGTGTGTGGGTACGTGTGGGATGTATGGGTTGGCGGGGAGATGTGTGTGTGTGGGTGGGGATGTGTGTTTGGCTAGGTGGTTGTGGGTGAGGATATGTGAGTGGATGATTGATGGTGGGTTATGGGATGGGTGGGGGATATATGTGTGTGTGGGTGGGGATGTGAGTGGATGATTGATGGTGGGTTATGGGATGGGTGGGGGATATATGTGTGGGTGGGGAGATGTGGGTGTGGGGATATGTGGTGGGTGGGAGATGTGTGCAGGTGGGGGGGGTTGTGGGTTTGGGGATGTGTGTGTGGGTGAGGGATGTGTATGGGTGTGGGATGATTGGGTGGATGGGTGGGGTGTGTGTGTGTGGGTGAGAGATGTGTGGTTGAATGTGTGTGGGGGATGAGTGTGGGTTGGGGGAGGGGTGTGTGATGGGTGTGGGTGATGGATTGGGGATGTGTGTGTGGGTGGGGGATATGTCTGGCTGGGTGGGGGTGTGTGTAGCTGGATGGAGGATGTATGTGTGGTTAGTGAGGGTGATTGTAGTTTGGGGATGTGTGGATGGGAGGGGAGCTGGGAGTGGATAAAGGATGTGTGTGTGGGTGTGTGGTTGGGTGTGCTGGTGGGGGAAGGATGTGTGTGAGGGTGGGGATGTGTGTTTAGATGGGTGGTTGGGGTGTGTGTGAGTGTGGGTGGGTAGATAGG
Organism: Cepaea nemoralis; assembly: GCA_014155875.1. NCBI lineage: Eukaryota > Metazoa > Mollusca > Gastropoda > Stylommatophora > Helicidae > Cepaea > Cepaea nemoralis. Next base: position 26,217 of record JACEFZ010021022.1, read on the forward strand.
AGATGTATGTGATGAGTGGGTGAGGGATGTGTGGGTGTTAGTGGTTGAGGGATAAGTACGTGTGTCTAGGAATGTGTGAGGGGATGAGTGTATGGGTTGGGGATGTGAGTGTGGGTTGTGCGTGGATGGGCAGTGTGTGTTTGTGAATGGGGGATGTGTTGGTGGGTGGGATGTATGTGAGGGATGTGTGTATAGGTGGGAAGATTGTGCATGGGTGGGGATGCGTGTGTACATTGGTAGGGGTGTGTGGTTAAGGGATGGGTGGATGGAGGATGTGTGGTTGGGTAGAGGATGTATGGGTGGGTGATTGTATATGAGTAAGGGTGTGTGGTTAAGGGATGTTTGGTTGGGGGATGGGTGGGTCGAGGATGTGTGGTTGGGTAGAGGATATGAGGGTGGGTGAGTGTGTGTAGATTAGGAGATGGTGGGGTTTGTTTGTAGGGGTGGCCTCGGGATCTGTGAGTGGGCTGGGGGAGATAGGAGATTATGTGGGTGGGTTCAGAATTTGTGTGTGGGTAGGTACGGGATATTTGAGTTGACGGGGAGATGTGTGTGTGTGTGTGGGGTGTGCGTGAGGGATGTGTGGCTGAGGAATGTGTGTTTGGCTGGGTGGTTGGAGGATGTGGGTGGAGGAGGATATTTGGGTGAGTGATTGTTGGTGGGTAATGGGACGTGCTGAGGATATGTGAGTGGGTGGGGAGATGTGTGTAGGTTGATGGATGTGTGTAGTGGGGGATGTGTGGGTTGGGGAATGTATGTGTGCTTGGGATGTGGGTGGATGGGATGTGTGGTGGGTGAGAGGTGTGTGTGGGTGGGGAGATGTGTAGGTAGGGATGTGGTGGATTGGTGGGGGAATGTATGTGTGTGTGGGTAATGTGTGTGGTTGGGTGGAAGAGTTGGAGTGAATGGGGGATGTGTGGGTGGGTGGTGGATGTGTCACATAACATAGTAATATGCATTGTTTATGTTTACAAAATTCATGTGGCAATGTTTTTTACTATGCACTGTTTATGAAAGAAAGATGAGTGATTGGAAGGGCCGAATGTAAGACGGGCCTGCGTGCCCAATTTGCTACCCTTTGAAAATAAAGTCTGTTTGTTTGTTTGATTGTTTGTTTGTACTCTCATGTGGTATTTCAGATTGTCATTTCAAATCAAAAATTCACCACAAACATAACACTTGTAAGGTTTCTCTCCTGTATGAGTTCTCGTGTGGCATTTCAGTCTGTTAGCTACCACATACGATGAATCACAAGTCTCACACTTATAGGGTATCTATTGTCAGAGTCCCCCTATAGTTACAACACGTCTTCTTCGACGGCACCAGGCAAGTACAGCCAGGCTCAACTCTGAGCGACGTTAACTACTCTAGTTACAACGCATCGTCTTCGACGGCGCCAGGCAAGTACAGCCAGGCTCAACTCTGAGCAACGTTAACCACTCTAGTTACAACGCGTCATCTTCGACGGCGCCAGGCAAGTACAGCCAGGCTCAACTCTGAGCAACGCTAACCACGCTGTGTGTCAGAGATGGTCAGTCGGTACAGGTGTGGAACATGCAGTCCACGCAGGGGGACACAACCCTGACTGCCGAGAACTCTGAGCGGTTAGCCAGACAGCTTGGGGACATGGTATCGGATGGACGGTTTGAATGGTGCTTGTGATGAATTGTGTGTTTGAGCGCAAATTGATAGCAAGCCTGTGAGTGTAGGAGACTGTGCGCCTGGGTTTTGGAGTTGTAAGTGTATTGCATTTATGAGTTTATTGATTGTATGCATTGATTGTATTATGGCATCACTAGCTGTGATTGCGCAATGCATGTACTGATTGCAAGGAGTGAGCTGCGAGAATAAAGTGTTTGAATTGTTGTTGCAGTGTGTCACGTTAAGTTATTCTGTGACTGTGTTTAGTATAACATTTGTCAGCATATACGAGCCTGTATTCTTGCTTAATACAAGATCCTGACAAGTGTGAACGTGGGGGAATCGTCCGAGTTTGAACCATTTTGTGAGTTAAGTGTGAACGTGAGGTCTACGTCCAGCTTGAACCGTTTTGTGAGATAAGTGTGAACGTGGAGTCTACGTCCAGCTTGAACTGTTTTGTGAGATAAGTGTGAACGTGGGGTCTACGTCCAGCTTGAACCGTTTTGTGAGATACGTGTGAACGTGGGGTCTACGTCCAGCTTGAACCGTTTTGTGAGATAAGTGTGAACATGGGAGCAGCGTCCATCTTGAAATTTGGTGTAAAATAGGTGTGAACGTGAGCGCAAGCGGAAAGTTGAAAGAAAGATACATGAAAAGTGAGTTGTTGATTGTGTTGAACGGATGACCGAAAACCCAAAATTGTGAATGCATTATGGAGCATTATCAGATCCCAGAGACTGAATGGAACATTATATATATGAGAAGCCTTTCTGGGGAACCTCTGAAAGTGATAGAGACCATTCCCAAAGACCTGAGGAAAGATTATCATTATATTAAGTCTAAAATTATGTCTCATTTTCTGTTAGATGAAGCAGGCTACAGAGAACAGTTTAGTAAATTGCCACCTAAACCAACACAAACATTCTCTGACTACGTCTCAGTAGTACAGGATGTTTTTACTAAGTGGCTGTCAGCAGCCAAAGTGAATGATAGTTTTGATAGATTGAAAGATCTCATTCTTAGAGATAAAATTATTACATCTCTACTACCACCATTTTCGAAATTCCTATTAGAATGTGAGTGTGAGAGTGTGCGACAGATTGAGAAATGTGGTTTGGTTTACTTTACAGCCAACAAACAATGTTTCACTAGTGGATTGACTAGCACAGACTTTGTAGCAGTTGCTACATATGACTGAATGAAGTCAGTGCCCTACAGTAAACAGAAACCCTATAAGCAATCTGCTGAGAAATATTATCAGTGCTGATATTGCCATTTACCACACAATGAAAGTGATATGTGTGATAAGAACCAGTGAGCAGATCACTGGACCTGGCAGGACATTGTCATATGCCGATGATGTTTTAGTGTATCGTCAGGGTAAGGATAGAGAGGAGGTTGCTGTGGAACTACAAACCGAACTCAATCGCATAAGTACTTGGTGTGATGAAGCTGGGGCAATGGTCAACCCAACAAAGGCAACAGTGACTTGGTTCTCGTTGAATAATCATATTGTCAACAATCCAACACCAACTGTAATGCTGTGTTCAGAGACGGTGGAAAGAACGCAGGCAATGAATTACCTGGGGATACGGTTTGATCGAAGACTTGCTTATAATGTGCACATAGACCAGGTGATAACAAAGGCCAAGCGGGGTTTGGCAGCGATGCGGGTGATGGCGGCAGCAAACTGTGAGCAGCGCCATCTATGTCTTCTGTACGAGGGGCTGGTCATGTCTGTTTTGTAGTATGCAATGGCAATCCTGACTGTCAGCCATAAGCAGATAGAAAGGATAAGAATGAAGCTATGCGCATTATTCTTGGATGTACAAGAGATACAGCATGCAGGGCGATGCGCTACCTTCTTGATTTTCCAACCATTGAAGAGAGAATGCAAGTTTGCAGGGCACGCGCCTACCTCAGAATTAACGCAAACACACAGCATCCACTGCATAGTGAAATTAGGAAGGTGAAGGGCAGCAGGTTAAAAAGAGGACGGTCGTGGATGGGTCAAGCCGAAGACATTCTTCAACAGGTGTGTTCACTGGAGGACTTAGAACCTGGCGAGGAGTGGGTGCAAGTGCCAACAGACTTCTGCACATCCTTTTCAGTTTGCATCCAACTAGATAGAAAATGCAGACAAGGAAATCCGGCTGCTGTGGAGGCTGAAGTACAAGCGTTGATTTTCGAGAATTCGCTAGACAGTGACGCGGTCATCTACACAGATGGGTCGGTCGTCCGACATGTGAGAAGCTCATGGGCCTTTACAGCTCGGGCCGGAGGGAGAATTGTGAAGGAGGACTCTGGTGCCTTCACTGAAACCACAAGTAGCCTGACCATGGAAGTCATGGCAGTAAGTAAAGCAATAACATGGCTCGAGACACAGACATTCACTAGGGCTTGTTTCCTTAGCGACTCAATGAACATGATCAAGAGGATAGAGGAGGGGTTGATCCGAAGAGAATGGTTGCTGCCTCTGGAGTTGGCAATGGCAAAGATTAGTTTCATCTTCGTGCCAGGGCATGCGGGAGTACAAGGAAATGAGCGGGCTGACAAGCTCGCAGGTGATGCTACTGTGGAGGGTGGACGCGCCATGGACCAGGCTGACATTCTGAATGCTCTACGAGAAGTGAGACTTTTGCAAGAACCAAGTGATGACTGTGAATCTACAACAATGGCCAGACTGCGAGAGCAGCAAATTAAAAGAGGGGTGGCCAGACAAGAACACTACGCAGGAAGCCAAAGAAGATTGATAAACCAACACAGAACTGGCGTCGTTAGCCGCTACACGCTGCGGGATTTGCTGAGGAGGCGATCAGAGCACTTATGGACTGAATCAAATCAAATCAAATCAACTTTATTAGGGTCACAAATTGGGCGCGCAGGCCCGTCTTACATTCGGCCCTTCCAATCACTCGTCTTTCGTTCATCAAGAGCATTATACATTTACATAGGAAGAAAAATAAACATTGTGAAATGAATGTAGTAAACATAAACAAGTCTAATTACCATGTTATGAGGCCCATCTCCCACCTATCCATACATCACCCCACCCACACCCCCACCTACCCACACACACACGCACCAAGGGACACATAAACACCCCCACCTACCGACACACACGCACACCAAGGGACACATACATACCCCACCAACCGACCCATCCCCCTCCCGCACATCCCCCACCCACACACACTGCCCTCACCTGATCCCCCAACCAAAACACACTCGCCACCCACAAACTTTCCTCCACCAACCCACACATCCCACGCCCATCCACATCCTACCCCACACATCCTCTCCCCACCCAAACCTCAAACCACCAATCCCCCAGCCACATCTCCATCCACAACATATTCCCCACCCACACACACAATCCCCCACCAACCCACACATCGCACATCCACTCACACATCCCCAAACCATACACACACATCCCCACCAACTGACATGTCCCTACCCCCCCCCCCCCACACACACACATCTCCCTAACCACCCATACATCCACAATCCACTCACACACACCCTACCACCCACACATACAACTTCCACCCACCAACACATGCCTTAACCTAATCCCCCACCACACAATCCCCCACCCTGCACATCACATACACCCCCTACCACGCACTATTCCCAACCCACGCACCACACACACATATCCCTCACCAACACATCCCCACTTACACACCACACACATATCCCCCACCCAGATACCACACAATATTCCCACCCACATCCACACAGATACCCTTACCCATCCACCCCACATACCCCCACTCACACACCACAAACATCCCCCACCCACACACACATACCTCACCCACACAATATCACCAACCAACACACCACACACCACCTACCCACCCACACACGCATTCCCTACCCGTCCACCAACACACACTCACTCACGCATACATCCTCCACTACGCACCCACACACCCCCACCCACCCACTCCCAACCAAACATCTTTCAATCACAATACCCCTACCCCCACACACATCCCACCCCGACACATACAACTACCTTACCCACCTACACATCCATAAGCCACTCACACACCCCCACATTCCCCATCCACATACACACATCTCCCACCCACACTCCCCCACATACTTCCCCCAACCACCACAATCCCCTGCTCACCCACACATATGGTCCGATGTGCAACGAGGATGATCTGTCGACTAACTAACTAACTAACTATATGTGTGATAAGCACCCAGGGTACCTCACCTACTTGCAGAATTACATAGATAAGCAAGATAAGGAGAGAAAGAGCTATAAACGTCTCACCAAATGCTTCCTTTGCAAAGCCTATGGCCACTGGCGCCACTCATGTAAAGGCAAGCAAATGACTAGAAAGGCTAATGCAGCCATGTTTGATAGCTCTTCCTCAGATGAGGAAATTGTTGAAGATCATCCTGTAAATTCAGCACATTCTATTGATGTATTTCATCTTGAAAAATGTACCATCTGTGGTCGTTTTCATGAGGATGGCGTTTTAACATGTGGCCACTCCATACCAGTTACCAACGAGGAGGCCAATTTAGTAATTAACTCCAAAGGTAAATTAAACATCCACCATGGATTTGTTAATGGTAATGCTGCCACAGTTTTACGTGACAGTGCCAGTACTCTCATTGGTTTGAAGAAAGACTATATTTTACCTTCAGAGTATACTGGCAAACATGTTACATGCAGAACTTTCTCAGGTAACATCAAGAAACACCCTCTTGCATGGGCATACATTGACACACCATTTCTTACAGGAAAGATTAAATGTGCAGCATAAACCAATCCTTGTTGCGACATTATCATTGGCAACCTTCCTGAAGTAAATGATATGCCACATGACAGTATAACATCTTCTGTCACTTGTATTGTTGATAATACAATTTCACCTTCAACTGAATTTATTGTTGATAATGTATTATCACCTGTAAATGAATGTATGTTTGCCAATTCATTAACTTCATCACATGATTGTATTGGTCTAAATGTAACAGCACCTTGCCATGTTGGTGATATTACAAATGCAGTAACTAGATCTGCTGCACAGATGCAAGATCGAATTGATCAGACAGAGGCTCTGCAAATGCTAAGCCCAGTTATATCATCTCCTGAAACAACCAGGGAGAAGTTCATAACAGCCCAAAAGGCTGATCGATCTTTGCATAAGTATTTTAATTTAATAGGCCAAAAGCCTTGATTATCAAAGAACGCTAGATGGCATTTTGCATTAAAAGGTGGGATTCTGACACGGTACTATACCAAAGGTTCCAGCACTATGGAGCAAACGGTGCTACCATCAGAACACCGCAAACAAGCATTACATCTAGCGCATGACATACCCTTTGCAGGGCATATGGCTTATTCCAAAACTAGATCTAGATTACTTACCCAGTTCTACTGGCCTAAATTCTGCAGTGATACCAAGCAATATTGCAGAACTTGTGACATCTGCCAAAAGCTTGTCAAAAAGGGTAAACACCCGCAAGCTGAACTGCAAATTACAGATTTAGCAAGTAGACCTTTCGAAAAGATCTCTGTTGATATAGTTGGACCTCTAAACCATGTAACATCATCATCATCATCATCATCATCTTCCACTTCTGCCGTCAAGCGTCGTGGGGAGGAATAATTTGCGTTCTAGCACCCAGTGGACGGCACTGGATAGTGTCATAATGTGTGGTTGTAATATCTAGAGGGAATAAATTCATTCTAACGACAATTGACCTCTGTAGCAGATGGCCAGAAGCGATTCCTCTTAAGAACATAACTGCCAAAGACATAATGGAAGTCTTCTTCCATATTGTTGCTAGAGTAGGGTTCCCTGATACCATCCTCTCAGATCGGGGTAGTCAGTTCATAGCATCAGCCACTCAAGCCTTTACTAAGATGTTAGGAGTGAAGCAGTGCTTCAACAGCCCCTATCACCCTCATTCGACTTGAATTATAGAAAAGATGAATGGGGATCTTAAGCACATGCTCTCAAAAGTTACCCAGGAACACCCTGAAGACTGGGATACTTATTTACCTGCTATTTTATTTGCATACCGTGAAGTACCTCATTCCAGCACAGGATTCTCACCATTTGAACTTGTATACGGTGCCAAACCATGCAGCCCATTAACTGGGTACCAATGCACCAGGTACAAACAAAAATAAAATTAGAAACCTCAAGCTACGGCTTGCAACCTGGAATGTGAGAACCATGTGTCCAGGATTTTCCACTGACTTGACCAATATTGACGATGTGAGAAAAACGGCTGTGATTGATGCCGAACTCAATCGTCTTAACATTGATATTGCTGGCCTGCAGGAGACTCGCCTCGCTGAGGAAGGGTCACTCAGGGAAAACAACTACACCTTTTTCTGGAAGGGTAGAGGGCAGGCAGAAAAAAGGCAACACGGTGTGGGCTTTGCAGTGAAGAATTCGCTACTGGGAATGATTGAAATTCCAGCAGGAGGAAATGAAAGACTATTATCCCTGCGCTTGGCAACCTCTTGTGGGTTTGCCACCATTATTACTGCATATGCACCGACACTCGATTCCTCTGATGATGTGAAGGATTTGTTCTATGAGGAGTTAGACTCTGTGATCAAGGCAGTTCCAAAATCTGACTACATTTATATGCTCGGTGATTTCAATGCTCGTGTGGGCAAGGACTCGAGTTCATGGCCAGTGTCCCTTGGAAAATACAACATCGGTCGCATGAATGAAAATGGGCAAAGGCTGCTGGAGCATTGCACCAGTAATGACCTATGTATTACAAACTCTTTTTTTAAAACAAAAGAGATGCATAAGGTCACATGGAAACATCCAAGATCCGGCCATTGGCACCAGCTGGACTTCATCATCACACGGAGACAACATCTGAACCATATATCATTGACTCGTAGTTACCACAGTGCTGACTGTGATACAGATCATTCTTTGGTTGTTGCAAGAGTTAGACTGAGACCAAAGAGAATCTACACAGCTAAACACAAATCTAGCCCCAGGATTAATATTATTAACACTCATCCTGAAAAGTGCTTTCAGTTTCAACAGCAACTTGAAGACGCTTTCACTGATACACCAGAAAATTGTACAGTAAATGAAAAGTGGGGTCAAATTAAGGAAACTCTTTATAAAACTGCCGTAGGGGTTTACGGCACTGTGGATCATAAGAGGCAGGACTGGTTTGCGGCCAACAGCGAGACTCTGCAGCCCTTGATTGATAAGAAGAAGAAAGCTCTCTAAAGAAACAAGGAAAGACCAACGCGTAACACTCTGAGTGAGCTAAGGCAAGCTAGGAAGGATGTGCAAAAGGCTGCCAGGCAGTGTGCAAATGATTATTGGATCAAGTTATGTGAGTCCATTCAAATCGCAAGTGATAAGGGAGCATAAGAAGCATGTATGAAGGAATAAAGAAAGCCTGTGGTCCAGTGATCAAAAGAAGTGCACCGCTGAAAACCTTGACTGGAGAAGTCATCACTGATAAGAAACAGCAGATGGACAGATGGGTAGAGCACTATTTGGAGCTTTACTCAAGTGAGACCAAACTAGCGGATGATGCCCTAAATGCCATAGAGGCTCTACCAACTCTTGACCACCTGGACACACTTCCCACCATAACAGAAGTTAAGTGTGCTATAAATGAACTTGCATCTGGCAAGGCTCCAGGTAAGGATGGGATTCCAATAGAGGTTATCAGGAGTGGGCAAGAAACACTCACTCTACAGATCCATCAGCTAATAGAGCTATGCTGGCGTGAAGGACAAGTCCCACAGGATTTCAAAGATTCAAACATCATAACGCTGTACAAGAACAAGGGTGATCGGAGCGACTGTAACAACTATAGGGGTATCTCACTTCTGTGTATTGTTGGAAAAGTACTTGCCAGAATTGTTCTGCGCAGACTTCAAGTCCTAGGAGATCAAGTCTACCCCGAATCACAGTGTGGCTTTCGACAGAACCGGTCTACCACTGATATGATATTCTCATTGCGACAAATGCAAGAAAAATGCCGTGAACAGAATCAACCACTGTTTATTGCCTTCATCGACCTCACAAAGGCATTTGATTTGGTCAGTCGTGAGGGTCTGTTCAAGGCACTAAAGAAGATTGGCTGCCCACCAACTCTTCTGTCCATTGTGGAATCGTTCCACACAGGCATGAAGGGTATAATCAAGTTTGATGGTGCAACTTCTGAAGAATTTGAAATCAAGAGTGGAGTTAAGCAAGGTTGTGTACTAGCTCCCACCCTCTTTGGAATATACTTTTCACTTCTACTGAAATATGCATTTCGTGATCAGGATGGTGGTATATACATTCACTCACGCTCAGATGGCGGCCTCTACAATGCTCAGAGATTGAAGGCTAAGACCAAAATTAGGAGGGTACTGATCAGAGAGTTGCTTTTTGCAGATGATGCTGCAGTTACGACCCACTCTGAGGAAGAATTGCAATGTCTACTATCTGCATTCTCCAATGCTTGTTCTGAATTTGGTTTAACAATTAGCAAAAAGAAGACACAGATTATGTCACAAGGTGCACATGGGGTACCATCAATCTTTATTGACGACGCCGAACTAGAGATAGTAGACCATTTTACATATCTAGGATCAGTGGTAAATAGCAAATTATCCCTAGATCAGGAAATCAACATCCGGATTGGTAAGGCAGCAACAACAATGAACAGGTTAAGAAAAAGAGTCTGGGAGAACAGGAAGCTTACTGCCAAAACAAAAGTCCTTGTCTATCAAGCCTGTGTCCTTAGTACTCTTCTCTATGGCAGTGAAACCTGGACAACTTACTCACACCAAGAGAACAATTTAAACAGCTTTCATATGCGGTGTCTGCGAAGAATTCTTGGTATTAAGTGGCAAGACAAAATCACAAATACTGAAGTATTGGAAAGATCAGGTTGTGTGACAGTTTATTCCATGCTCAGTCTTCGTAGACTTAGATGGATAGGACATCTTAGGAGGATGGATGATGGTAGAATACCAAAGGATATCTTTTTTGGTGAATTACAGATGGGTAAGAGATCTCAGGGTCGGCCTCTACTACGATACAAAGATGTGTGTAAGCGGGACATGATTGATACAGGCATTGATAATGCACATTGGGAGCAAGTCGCCGCTGAACGTGTTGCGTGGAGGGCAAATATCAGAAATGGAATAAAGTCAAAGGAGAAAATTATTGCAGAAAAGTCACACACCAAGCGTTTGAGACGTAAGATGGTGCATGATGGTGGAAATGACCACGTGTTCACATGCACCCACTGTGAACGGACATTTACAGCGCAAATTGGCCTTATCAGTCACACTCGCTACCGCCATAGTTAAAAGTTATTATGCCTTTTTAGAGCACAAACTATCGTCTGTCAAGACGGCAAGGTGCCAATGATGGAGGAGTGAAGCAGTGCTTCAACAGCCCCTATCACCCTCATTCGACTTGAATTATAGAAAAGATGAATGGGGATCTTAAGCACATGCTCTCAAAAGTTACCCAGGAACACCCTGAAGACTGGGATACCTATTTACCTGCTATTTTATTTGCATACCGTGAAGTACCTAATTCCAGCACAGGATTCTCACCATTTGAACTTGTATACGGTGCCAAACCATGCAGCCCATTATCTATGTACCATTCCATGTTGACTGGAAGTGCAACTGTATATAAACCTATATCATCGTATGAACATGCAACATCATTGCATGATAGGATAATGAAATCTTGTGTGTTAGGTAAAGAAGCACTGAAACAATCAGGTGCTATCCACTGACAGTACGCCAACAGAGGAAATAGGACAATAACACTGATGCCAGGACAGGCCGTTCTTCTTCTATTGCCAAGTGACAGACATCTACTGACGGACTCATGGCAAGGACCGTTTAAAGTTCTAAGACAAATTTCGACTGTAGATTATGAAATTGCAGTTAAGGACAAACACAAAATATTTCACATAAACATGCTTAAAACATATTAAAACAGAGACGAGGACCAGGTAGATACAGCTGCAAGCACGATAGTGGACCAGACAGACGGCGACGAGACCGACGAAATACCGACTCCATCACTTGACACGACAACCAACCTGCATGACATCAAGATAAATCCTAATCTGACTCAGACAGACACTAACAGGTGCAGACAATTGCTACATGACTATAGCAGCATTTTTTTTATAACAATCCAGGACAGACAGACTTAGTGCATCATCACATTATTTTGACATCCGACACTCTAATAAAATGCAGACCATACTCCATTCCCATACATTACAAGGACAAACTACATCAGGAAATTATAGACTTAGAGAAGAACCATATCATCAGACGATCACAATCACATTTTTGTTCTCCCATTGTGATTGTGAGAAAGGACAACACTATAAGATTCTGTGTTGACTATCGTAAATTAAACATTACACAGATGGATTTGGAACCAATGAACAACTGTGAAGACATACTGACTGAACTGACAGACTCACGTTACTTTACAAAACTGGACATGACAAAAGGCTATTGGCAAATACCGGTACACGACGACAGCATACACCTGACAGCATTTGCCACACCCTGGGGCTTATATGAATGGTGCAAGTTTCCATTCGGTTTAGTTAATGCCCCAGTGACTTTTGTAAGGATGATGTCAAAGACTCAGATAGATAGGAGGGAAGACCACCCTGAATGAGTGGTCTACCTCAAGTAGATTAGAGGTAACCCAGTGCCCCTACATGAGGGCAGGGTAGGTGTAGGGAGTAGATAGGAAGGGGAACTATCAAACAGTTCTCTCATGAGACACGGAGGTGTCAACCAGAGAGTAAGCACTCTGGTCACGGCATAATCACGCCAACGTGATAGACACGAAGAACTAGAATGCAACTCAAGAGTAGACGGCTACTCTAAGCGTGTTGAATGATGCAGCACGCAAAAGCCGAAGTGCGCACAAGGTCCCTCCGCGTACTGTGTAATCAGCACGCGGAGAATCGTCAGACAGGGGACAGACTTCGTAGGGAACACATCGCTTAGCGTCGATGCGTATTTCTTTAGCCGAGTAGATAGATTTAGCAGTAGGGTTAGGAACGACTAGTGATAGGCAATTCTGTGTATTCATGTGTGATTCATTAGCGACCGTTTTGTGCATTTATGTAATGTAAAGAGCCAGTGGCAATAAAATGTGTAATCAATTCCTCTCGTACGACTGACAAATCTTTTTGTGTGGTGCGAGAGAAGTTTATCCCGTAATGCCTGTAGCATCACTTGATGACAGGCTAGGATAAAAGTGGTGTCAGAAGTGGGATCTGAACCCACGCCCACAAGACATCATGATCAGGACTGTGTGCTAAGAACAGTGAACCACCATGTGTCCGTAGACAGCAGAATAAGAACTGTGCTCCAAGAGCAAGTGAATCACCGTGTGTACATAGACAGCTCGTTACTTACTATGCTCCATTTGTGTTCCGGTGAATCACCTGTGTTAATCATGGAAGAACAGTGTCAGAACAATGCATAAATAACAGACACGAATATACATGTCTACGACACCAGCGGACTCTACGAGTGGAAGAATACCCATAAGACACAAGTATGACTGTGTAGTGTATTTAATATACCCAGGACAATTGTGTATATATAAACGATGCCAACGAAAGCAATTTCTGAACGTTATGGCAACCACTAACCTGAGGTAAATAAATACCATGCATATATATTTAGTTATTGTGATATGTATTATAACGGTTTTAACTCCCCCGATGTGTCTCCACCTTGCCGTGGTGGGGGAGCTTGAGTGTCCCGTTGACCCCATGTGCTTGCCGATGGGTGAAAACTACATATCGGACAGCGTATGGGATAGGGACCAGACTAAGAGAGACACAACCTGCTGCTCTGCAGGAGACTGAGGATAGCAGTCAAAAGTTTAAATCAGGCGCATGAAGGCAGTTCTTGTTTCGGACAATACTCTAAGGCTCTCTGTCGAGGGTTTAGGCTGAACGCCTCTAAGCCACAGACCCTCGGATCTGAGAGTCGGGCCGATATCCACCTACCGAAAAATTGGAATCGAGATACTGAGCAAGCTACATGCCCAGTTCTGACACTTGTTTGAAGGCTCTCAGCTGAGGGATATGTTGGATTCCCGGATGAGATGGCCTGGCCGTTTCTCACTGACTGCTGCACGAAGGTAAGGTGCTGAGCCGGCAGCACATGTAGCCTACCTCGTGAGCGAGTACAAAAAGTCAGTAAAATGCCTCAGTCGAAGGAAATGGTTACGAAAACTGTCTGTATCTAACTCATAAAGAGTGTAGATAAAAGAGGAGAAACGTCTCAATAACGCGAAATGGAACGCACGGCGAGCGAACCTATTGCGTGGTCCAAAGTCAAAAGCAAAAGCTTACCGAGTGGATGTCGCCCGCAGTCTGACCGCCCCTGGAGCTCACTTGAGCGACCAGTGGCAAGCGAGATGCCCAATACATGGAAGTGAGGAACTAAAGCAGCCATGAGCAGGACGTGGCAACTCCTCGGGTGAGCCCAGTCTCGGAGCAATATGTGCCGGCTCTGCAATTATGGAAGCCTCCTTGGATAGCGAGGGACTGCCCATTGTCTGCCCCTGCCTTCCCTTGAGGGCCGACCGCGATGTCGTTGGTCGTTCTATCTTGACCAGCTGAGATGTGGGCGACATCACAACAGCCTAACGTGCCTCGAAATCAGAGGAAGGTTAACCTCACTAAAAGATGCCCGCCGGAAGTCGGAAGTGTCGTCCTACGGGTGGCAAACTAAAAATTGACACTACGCAATTACGTCCGAGTGAAATGTCTCGTCCGAATGTCTCTCGTGCTAGGAACAGCTCTGACTACCTAGTTTCCGAATGCCGCTCATGTTCGGAACAGCTCTGACTAGGTAGTTTTCCGAATGTCCGCCGTGCCTGGAACAGCTCTGATGGGTACAGGGACAAGCACATGTCCGAAAACTCGCTTAGTGGAAACCAACCGCAGAGCTGACTGGTTTGTGCAGGAACGGCCCAGGGCGAGCGAAATGCCCAATATATTGAAGTGAGGAATTAAAACAGCCATGAGCAGGACGTGACGATTCCCTCGGTAAACCCAGCACCAGAGCGTTATGTGCCGGCTCTGCAATTATGGAAGCCACCCAGGATGGCGGAAAATGCTATGGACTGTCCCTGCCTTCACTTGAGGGATGACCGTGTAGTCTTCGACTGTTCCAACTTGACCAGCTGAGATGTGGACGGTACCACAAAAAGTGAGAGTCTCCCAGGATTGCTAACCTGGTCAAAAATGCACGCTAAAAGTCGGATGTGTTGGCCTGAGGGTTTCGACCCGAGGGTGCCTAACCAGACACACCGCAATCACATCTGAAAAAATCACTCCGGATGAACGCAAAGAAGAAGATAACGGTTTTAATATAGTGATAAATTATAGTTAGATTAGTTACTTTAATATAGAGTTAGATTAGATTTAGGGAATATAATAGATTTTTTTTTGTAGTTTAGATAAATCATTAATTTACCCACTTACTTAGCATAAAAGTAGATTAGGATAGTACTTTAAACTTAATAACAGCTAATTAAAGACTAGGATAAAAAGTTTAGATAGGAACAGCACCATTTAGTTCATTTCATTTTATTTCATTCCATCTTGATGAACACGTTAACAACCTCATCATTTAGGATTAAAATTAGTTTATACCTTATAGGATAAAAGTATTATACAGATTAACATACATCATTTACACCATGTAGAGTAAAAATATCAATCATATTTTTTCATTTAAACATGAAAACATTATTTATAATTTTGTTACATTTCACATTACCCATTTCAGAAAGGTACATAACTCATCTCACATCATTTTCATTTTTTTAGATAGTTAGATTACTTTCCTTAAATTAGATTGATTTTGTACAACAAATTAGAATATATATATTTATAGAAGTAGTATTAGTATTTCAGTAGAATATAGTGTTTAATAATATCAGGGTACAAACCATCAACCCTATTTCATACATGTAAATATTTTGTAAATACATTACTCGTGCAGTAAGTTACGCACAGTCATTAAGCTCAACTCTTTTCAATCTGAGCCAAACTTGTACAGTGTCACTTCAAGGTTTTTAAATAATTGGGAGAATAAAAGATGTGTGACAGAAGTGTGAAAGTGAGAGAAAATGGAAAATATACAATGGAGAGTGAAGGCAACCAGCGGTGGTTTTCTGCCGCTCAACGCGACTTTTTATTATTTGTCTGCGTCAGGCGTTTGCTTTCAATGTTGAAATATACTGTCTCGAATGTGTTGTGTGTAGTTTAGTGTAGACCTTAGAGAAAGTATTTTAAGTCTCATAAGACGGAAACGTAGTCACGAATTAGTGTTATACACTTGTTGGTGGCCACATTTAACCGAATTATGGCACTTGAAAACTAACTTACATACAAATTATAGACAGACACACATGTTAGATGTTAAAGTATATTAATAGGTACATCCAAACACACAAACCAGGAAAACAAACATGTAAAGTACATACATTCTTTTAGAACAAAGGGAGATAACTCCGGGCCAGGGGACACAATAGACAACGAAACACTAACTTAACAGTGAAAGATAACTTTACACGCGGGAGCGAGATAGGTAAAGCCTGTCGCACACAGCTTGTGCAAGGGTTGTTTACTATTATATGGGGGACATGAAGCAATTCATGTGTTGACCCTAAGAAAGTCAACTTTGTATGGGTAGTGAGTTAATTTGCTATTTGAGGGCAGGTCTTATAAGACAATAGTCCGGTTCAGACAAACCTCTAATTAATATAATATTGCGAATGAGAAGAGGGCTCACGCCAACCAGACAAGTTTGTGGCGATCACCAGTAGCCAAGTAAAGTGATACTACATTGTGACAATAGTCAGTAGAGGTCTATTGAGTTACCCAGAACTAAGTTATCAGTAGTCTTTGACAAAAATTAGATACACTAATTTTTAGAAACCTCTTGCGTCACAACCATGAGTCAAAGTTTGTAACGCAACACAGGAGGGGAGGGTGTGTGTCAAAGACTCAGATAGATAGGAGGGAAGACCACCCTGAATGAGTGGTCTACCTCAAGTAGATTAGAGGTAACCCAGTGCCCCTACATGAGGGCAGGGTAGGTGTAGGGAGTAGATAGGAAGGGGAACTATCAAACAGTTCTCTCATGAGACACGGAGGTGTCAACCAGAGAGTAAGCACTCTGGTCACGGCATAATCACGCCAATGTGATAGACACGAAGAACTAGAATGAAACTCAAGAGAGGCCACTACTCTAAGCGTGTTGAATGATGCAGCACGCAAAAGCCGAAGTGCGCACAAGGTCCCTCCGCGTACTGTGTAATCAGCACGCGGAGAATCGTCAGACAGGGGACAGACTTCGTAGGGAACACATCGCTTAGCGTCGATGCGTATTTCTTTAGCCGAGTAGATAGATTTAGCAGTAGGGTTAGGAACGACTAGTGAAAGGCAATTCTGTGTATTCATGTGTGATTCATTAGCGACCGTTTTGTGCATTTATGTAATGTAAAGAGCGAGTGGCAATAAAATGTGTAATCAATTCCTCTCATACGACTGACAAATCTTTTTGTGTGGTGCGAGAGAAGTTTATCCCGTAATGCCTGTAGCATCGCTTGATGACAGATGACAAGACTTCTTCTGACGGACATTTCTAATATAATTTGTTACATAGATGACATTTGTATACACACGAAGAATATGACAGACCACGTAACAACATTACAGCAGACATTCGACTGTATCAGACAACACGGACTGACAGTCAAACCATCCAAAGTCGACATAGCCTACCAAGAAATTTCATTTTTGGGCTATAAGATCTCCAATCGCTTTGTCACAACTGATGATAACACCATGTCTAGAATTCTTAAATTGTCGCTTCTGACAACCATGAAAGAGTTGCGAGGTGTCTTAGGTCTGTTAAACTATTACCTACAATTTATTCCACATTTTACTGAGTTGACCGAATGTTTCACTAATCTACTAACAAAGAACAACCCTAATAGAATTGTAAACAGTGAATGCTTACGACCTGCATTTTCAAAAGTGTTATCATACTTTTCGAGTAAACCTATCCTTAAATTACCAGATGTTAACACTATTTTCAGGTTGAGATGTGATGCGAGCTCCGTAGCGATTGGGGCAGTACTCCTTCAGGAATACGATCAAATTCTTCATCCTGTGTACTGCGTCAGCCGCAAGTTAAAAGCCAAAGAAAGAAGTTACTCTATGCCTGAAATTGAGGCCCTGGCTCTTGTGTTTTCGGTATGTAAACTCTCCCGATTTCTTCTAGGTTGACATTTTATAGTTGAAACCGACAATAGTCCGTTAACCATTATCACCAAGGGAACTCCGACCAACCATAGGGTTGCGACATGGTCACTACTACTGCAGGATTTTAACTTCGAAGTCAGACATATAAGTGGCTCACAAAATTCATTTGCAGACCTTCTCTCCAGATGTCCTTACGTACCCGACAGCCACATAGCACCTGAGCGCACAGCAGATAATGAGTAAACTGCACAGTGATAGAGCGCTCAGCATCACAGTGAAAGTTGAAATCATTTCAGTAACGCTGTACAAATCATGTGATAGGGATGATACAATCTCCCATTGTAAATAGATTGTAAATCTTATTATTATAGGAATAATTGTGACGAATACTTGTGAGATATGTGGTAGAAAGAGTATATTGATTTAAATATGACTACTATTGTTGCGAACAGTACTACAGGATTCAAAGACTTACTGCATTTTAACTAATCCGATTATCCGTGGTACCTGCAAAGCAGATTGTTCCAGCGTATTTTAATCCGTGTGAAAGAGACTGTGACAGCTGGATTCTAGAGGGACACTTTAATCCATACTGACGAAGGAAGAAACTATCCAGCAGCTGTTTTCAAGAACTATTTACTCCGTTTATTTATGTAACATCCAGACGGAAGAACTTTGTGTTATTATCAACTTAACATACCACCTGTGTACTTCCGGTGTTTATGAATATTAATTTGAAAGCTAGCAGAATATACTAGAATACTCACAAAACAGTGACGTTTTCTACCAATTTTGTGAGTTAAATATTTCCATATACGGAATTGTATGTGAGGATTTTGTTAGATGTGATCTCAGCATCGTAACTTGATTCACTTGTTCACAACAGTGACATTCAGTTCACTTTTGTCAATAAGTATCAAATTATGACACTAAGAAATGAATTTATGAATGTAATTTATTTTGTTGAAAACATGGTGAAATTACCACCTATAACTGTTGCATTATTTCTCTGATTACAACCAAGGGAGATAATTAAAATTGTTGGTAATGTGTAACATGTGTTGGAACCATCATCATGTTGCCTTATGGGTAACACGTCAAGATGACGTCAATTGTGCATGGAGATAATTACCGAAGCTGTAGACCTTCATTAGACTCTCCGACTAAATGAGGTTAGGGGTCTGATGTTGGAGTCATCTTATAGGGATATACTCGCAGTCTGACCTGATGTTTTTGGAATTTTTGTTATATTGGTCGAGAGGTAGTTGCGTGTTCACTGTAAGCTACCGGACTGGCTGTGTCACATTGCAGCTGAAGTAAGAACCCATCGAATGGATTGTACGTGAAGTGTGTTGCTTGCTAGCAACATTGAGGAGTGTGTGAATATAACTTACAATTACCTGCATATTTTAAAATAAATCAAAGGGTCATGTCATATGACTAACATGGGTCGATTCTGACAGTATAAAGGAGATGTATATAGAGTACATGAAAGGATCCCCTTTCATGAAAAGGAGGGTGGGAGAATGTCAGAGTCTCCTCTATAGTTACAACGCGTCATCTTCGACGGCACCAGGCAAGTACAGCCAGGCTCAACTCTGAGCGACGTTAACCACTCTAGTTACAACGCGTCGTCTTCGACGGCGCCAGGCAAGTACAGCCAGGCTCAACTCTGAGCAATGCTAACCACGCTGTGTGTCAGAGATGGTCAGTCGGTACAGGTGTGGAACATGCAGTCCACGCAGGGGACACAACCCCGACTGCCGAGAACTCTGAGCGGTTAGCCAGACGGCTTGGGGACGTGGTATCGGTCGGACTGTTTGAATGGTGCTTGTGATGAATTGTGTGTTTGAGTGCAAATTGATAGCAAGCCTGTGAGTGTAGGAGACTGTGCGCCTGGGTTGTGGAGTTGTAAGTGTATTGCATTTATGTATTTATTGATTGTATGCATTGATTGTATTATGGCATCGCTAGCTGTGATTGCGCGATGCATGTACTGATTGCAAGGAGTGAGCTGCGAGAATAAAGTGTTTGAATTGTTGTTGCAGTGTGTCACGTTACGTTATTCTGTGACTGTGTTTAGTATCACATTTGTCAGCATATACGAGCCTGTGTCCTTGCTTAATGCAAGATCCTGACACTATCCTGTATGCATTCTCATGTGGTATTTATGCTGACTTGAATCAGAGAAACATTTGCCACAAAAACCACACATATAAGGTTTCTCTCATGTATGCCTTTTCATGTGGAGCTTCAGACGATATGCTCGAGTCAGAAATATCCCACAAACATCACACTTGTAAGGTTTCTCTCCTGTGTTTATTTTCATGTGGTACTTCGAGTGGCTAGAATAAGAAAAAAATTTATCACAAACATCACACTTGTAAGGTTTCTCTCCTGTATGTGTTCTCATGTGGGTCTTCAGACTAGAAGCATGAACAAAAAATCTACCACAAACATCACACTTGTAAGGTTTCTCTCCTGTGTGTGTTCTCATGTGGCTTTTGAAATTGCTAGAATCAGACATAGATTTGCCACAAACATCACACTTGTAAGGTTTCTCTCCTGTGTGTATTTTCATGTGACACTTCAGGCTGCAAGAAACAGAAAAAGATTTACCACAAACATTACACTTGTAAGGTTTCTCTCCTGTGTGTATTTTCATGTGGCACTTCAGGTTGCTAGACACAGAAAAAGATTTACCACAAACATTACACTTATAAGGTTTCTCTCCTGTATGTGTTAGTATGTGACATTTCAGTGTGGTGTACGTAGTGAAACATGCAGCACAATGATCACACTTGTAAGGCTTCTCTCCTGTGTGTGTTCTCATGTGGCATTTCAGACAGCCTGCTAGAGTAAAACTTGCACCACAAACGTCACACTTGTAAGGTTTGTCTCCTGTATGCCTTCTCATGTGGTGCTTCAGTTTGCTAACTTGTGTAAGAACTGCACCACAATCATCACACTTATAGGAATTCTCTGCTGTATGTGTTTTCTTGTGTCTCTCAAGGATGTCAGAAAAAGGAAATGATGCATCACAAATATCACAATGGTAAGGCTTCTCACTTGTGTGTGTTCTCCTGCAGCTTGTCACGACATCAACTCGTGTAAATGACTCACAGCAAACATGACACTGGTCAGATTTAGCATCTGTATATGTGCTTTGACGGTAATTTAACACATGAGCTTCAAGAGATGCACCACACTTACTGCATTTGTAAGGTTTCTCTCCAGTATCTGCTGTCTTGTATCTATATAAACCTGTGTCTACACTGACAGCTGTATCACAAACATCAGACATGTGTGATGTGTTCTGTGTATGTGATGTCTTGTATCTATGTAAACCTGTGTCTACACTGACAGCTGTATCACAAACATCAGACATGTGTGATGTGTTCTGTGTATGTGATGTCTTGTATCTATGTAAACCTGTGTCTACACTGACAGCTGCATCACAAACATCAGACATGTGTGGTGTGTCTTCTGCTTGTATTCTTGGAGGATTACAACTGGTATAACCAACAGTGTCATCAGGTGATGTCCCAGAAATCTGTGTACGTTTTACTGGAGTGTCCACATGATGTAGTTGAATATTCTCATTAGTCGGACATAGTTTAGCATTGATTTCAATCATAGAAGACACACTCTCTGACATGTTGCTACAATTTTCATGTCGCTGTGATGTTGTGTGACCATGCTCTGTCCCAGTAAGTGATACTTCTTGGTGATTAATTTGAGTTGTAGCCTCAATCATTCTTGATTCTGTGTTGTTATGTTCTGAAATCTCTTGATTGCTGTAACCACTTGTCATGTCAATCACTTTACTGAATCTGTAACTCTTGCCTTCAGACAAATCATCAGGCAGTTCTTGTTTCACAGGTTTCCAGTCTATGTAACCATCTGCCATCTTTGTATCCATTTGTGATTGTTCTTGTAAAGAGGGCCAACTCTGAGAACAGGGATGTGTTTCTGAAATACACACATAGAACTTGACAGAAATGTTAGATAAAAGATTCTTTGTGGTAAATATTTCAAAACATGAGTGTAAGTGTAACCTATCAGAAGAACAACCTACTTATGTAAGTGTAGTCTCATAATGAAGTTACTTTATGTAAGTATAACAGACGAGCAGTTACTTTGTGTTAGTTGTTGTTGTTTGTCCATCAAGAATTATGATGACCATTCATTTCATCCAGTGGGGTTGAAGGTATGGAGCCATGGGTTCTAAGATGGCTGATAAGGCCTATTTTGGCTCGAAATGTTCTTTGACAATGTGGGCAAGGAATGCTTGCCTCTGATGTTGGATGAAGAATGACTTGCGTGATGATTTGGATTAAAGTGAGGAAGAGTTGCGCAATTCGTCGACCTCACTCTCTCGCCTGAGTCCATCTGAGTCCAGTGGCAAGACAAGTCGAGACGACTGGAGACGAATACAGGTGCAGTGGATGACCAGGGCGCTCTACGTGCCTTGCCGTGCTCATTACGTTCCACAACGCTTTGCAGGTAAATGCCGTCTTACCCGTTGAATCAGGAATGATTTCTTCCGCGCAGTCTGCCGAATTCTGTCTTCACATGCTGGGTAGGCATACCCTAGTTTACCTCTTGGTTTGACACCAAATCGGATACCCATGCCTGGTTTAG
>JACEFZ010021023.1:0-10000 GCA_014155875.1 Cepaea nemoralis
AAGTTTGGGGAACCCGGGAAGGGGAGGGCGGAAAGAAGGGGGCCAAGGACCAAAGAAAAAAAAAAAAATTGATGCTGGATGGATTGAGATGGTGGCATGGATTGAATATTTCAGCAGAGTTGATCCAGAACACCAAAAACCGAGATCTGTGGAGAGTCATGAACGCCAACTCCACCGAACTTATACCATGAGTGAAAACCAACACAAGGCGACCCGCTGCTAAATCGCCCGCAGCTGTGTTCGAACGCGGTATGCGGGATTGCGAACTGCATCCGAAAATTTTCGCCACACAGCGCTTTATGGAAATATGATAGGAACAACCGACGACTAATAGACATGAAAGCTGTCTCACAAGCAAAACAAAGTCCCGTGCACACTATGCTTGGATTCAAAGCTAGCGGATAAAAAACAATATACGCAGATAGTATCTGATCTGTATTTAGGTCACACCAAATGACATAGTGACCTACATGGATGGGTTTTGGAGAGAAACAGACTTAGTCCTTGGGGTGCACTGCGGAGGTAAGGACTATGCTTGAAAAAGGATTTTGCATGGCATATGAGACGACCCGCATGAGAATGGAGGTGGGAGCAGTACAGCAACTTTCCGATAATCGGAGACGCTGAAACACACTTTGGGTTCATTACTACTCACGGAGTATGCTTTGTAAGTTGAGAAAGTAATGTTTCGGTAGAAGGCTTGCCAGGCTTCAGGGGTTTGACCTCAGATTTGGGGAAAATTTATGGATTTTCTTTTTGATCACGGGGAGGTGGGGGGGGGGGGGGGGGGGGATGAACATGCTCATAGGTTGGCAGGAATGTACCTCTCGGTGGTAGATTATCTGTGGACAAAGGAGAGGTGGTCGGACACCAGTAGATCAGGTGAGAAAGCGGTGGAACAGAATGAACACCCTTATGTGGAGAGAATGATATGGCGGGGGGTCGGCATGGTCTCTGAACGAACCTCAAATATGAGAGGGAAGACCAGAAGAACTTTCAATAAGTGGCAGTTGGAACCATTAGCAGTATGACTCTTCGCTGGCTGTTAAATGAGGGGAGCGCGTGAGGAAATGTCCTGAGTGCAGTGATTTCATTTCCTAGCTCAACTCAACCCAGCTACGTCACTTGATAGCTCGTACAATTTAAAATCGTACACTGAACTGAAATAAAACAAAAATTATGTCTACGAGAACAACTGAACAACTATATGTCAACTAAAGATCACAGACTCAATGAAGAAATTGACACTATCACAGTGAAGAAACTGACACTTTCACAATACAGAAATTGACACTGTCACAATGAAGAAATTGACAGTATCACAATGAAGAAATCGACACTATCACAATGAAGAAATTGACACTATCACAATGAAGAAATTGACACTATCACAATGAAGAAATTGACACTATCACAATTACGAAATTTACACTATCACAATGAAGAAATTGACACTGTCACAGTGAAGAAACTGACACTTTCACAATAAAGAAATTGACACTGTCACAATGAAGAAATTGACAGTATCACAATGAAGAAATTGACAGTATCACAATGAAGAAATTGACACTGTCACAATGAAGAAATTGACACTGTCACAATAAAGAAGTTGACACTATCCCAATGAAGAAACTGACACTATCACAATGAAGAAATTGACACTATCACAATTACGAAATTTACACTATAACAATGAAGAAATTGACACTGTCACAATGAAGAAGTTGACACTATCACAATGAAGAAACTGACACTATCACAATGAAGAAATTGACACTATCACAATGAAGAAATTTACACTATCACATTGGAAAAATTGACACTGTCACAATGAAGAAGTTGACACTATCACAATGAAGAAACTGACAGTATCACAATGAAGAAATTGACACTGTCACAATGAAGAAGTTGACACTATAACAATGAAGAAATTGTCATATGAAGAAGTTGACACTATCACAATGAAGACATTGATACTATCACAATGAAGAAGTTGATACTATCACAATGAAGAAATTGATACTATCACAAGGAAGAAATTGACACTATCACAAACTGTGAATATCTTGCCCCCAAAATCTACAACAACCAGACCTGTTCAAGAGATGGCATAGTGAAAAAGGATCAACTTCATTGCACCGGGTCTTATCCCATATGGCTCTGTGCCTTTCCGCTTGGCGTCCCGCCGAAAGCGTCGCACAAAGCACGAACTTCGTATCTACAGCGACGAAACTTCAGGAGTTTCCTAAGAATTGCACTTGTGAGCTGAACGACGATGCTCGGAATCGAACCGACAACCTTCGGAACGCCAGGCAGACGGCGTACAGCTTCAACACAGAGACTCTGTTGAAGGAGCTAGGGAGATTAATAACGCACGAAGAATAATAGTTGTCAAATGTTATGTATATTCAACACTACTGTATGCTATGTATATTTAACACTACTATATGTTATGTGCCGGTCTCTCTGGCCGAGGGGTTACAACACTTTCTCCATAATCCCGTTTATCACGCAGAGTCTCGTAGCGGGCGAGAACTGGGAGCGGTTCTACCCGCGCTGGTGACTTGCGGGATAACTGAGCCGGCCGCTCAGAAAGCAATGGCAAACTACTGAGCGTAATCTTGCCAAGAAATCAACAGACAGCTGAAAGATGCTGCTGTTGACAGCGATGTCCTGTAAAGGATATGCGAATTTAAAAAAAAATATGTTATGTATATTCAACACTACTATATGGCGCGGAAGCCTGAACACTGAATAAGTCGAAAGTCGAACAGAGGCCCTGGAGATGTGGATATACAGAAGAATATGTCGTATTTCATGGAAACAAAAACAATCAAATACAGAGGTTCTAGAAAAACTGGGAATGAAAAGGGAGTTGATGAAAGAAATAAAAAAAGAGACAAGTGAAATATTTCCGCAACTTTAAAACACATAACACACTTATAAAAACCATACTGGAGGGTATGGTTGAAGGCAAGTAAGCAAGAGGTAGACAACGATACAACCGGGAAGCTAACATCAAGAGATAGACAAACAGCAGCCTGCCAGAATGTACAATCAAAACGAGAGACAGACAGTGTTAGAGGTCCATTGCAGTCAACCTTCATTGTGGAGACGATACCTTATTGATTGAATGCAATGTATTCTTTATTTTCGCGGGAACTATTGCTTCTGATGCACTTTCTCCCTGTCCAGATATGTCAAAAAGCTGCCAGAAGTTGAGAGTATTGATTTCCAGCCATTTGATGAAGTTCAGAAAGTTGATGAAGGTACTGTTGACAGGAGTTCTTTAAGACACATATTAACTATTGCATTTGTTGAGCCTGGCTAATTAATTGCTGAGTGCAGCTAATTAATTGCTAAGTGTGACTAATTAGATGTTGAGTCCCGCAGAAGTCGGATGTGTCGGCCTAACGGCGCAAGAACGCAGCTCTGCTGTAAACAGGCACAACGCAGTCACATCCGAAAAAAAAGTCCGGATGAACGCAGCAGAAGAAGAAGAAGAAGATGTTGAGTGTGGCTAATTTATTGCTGAGTGTGGCTATTAATTTCTGAATGTGGCTAATTAATTGTTGAGGGTGGCTAATTAATTGTTGAGGGTGGCTAATTAATTATCAAGTGTAACTAATAAATTGTTAAGTGTGGCTAATTAATTGTTGAATGTGGCTACTTAATTGTAGAGTCATATTAATTGTTGAGTGTGGCTGATTAATTGTTGAGTGTGGCTGATTAATTGTTGAGTGTGACTAATTAATTGTTGAATGTGGCTGATTAATTGTTTAGTGTGGCTATTGAATTGTGGAGACTGGGTAATTATATATTGTGGGTGGATAATTAATTGTTGAGTCTGATTAACAGTTGAGTGAGCCTGATTAACTGTTGAGTAATACTGATTAACGGTTGAATGAATCTGATTAACCGTTGAGTGAGCCCGATTAACTGTTGAGTGAGCTGATTAACTGTTGAGTGAGCCCGAATAACTGATGAGTAATCCTGATAAAGGACTTTCTCCGTAATCCCGTTTACCCACTAAGGTAATGCAGCGCGCGAGAATTGGAAGCGGTTCTTGCCGCGTTGGTAACTTACGGAATAAGTGAGCCGGCCGCTCAGAAAGCAATCGCAAACTACTGAGCGTAATCTTGCCAAGAAATCAACGACAGCGGTAAAATACTGGTGTTGACAGCGATGTCCTGTAAACAACACAACAAAATGTTGCGTATCCCTTACGGGACGTTGCAGTCAACACCAGCATTTTTCAGCTGCTGTTGATGTACCATGCAAGTGTTACGTTCAGTAATTTGCCATTGCTTTCTGAACGACCGGCTCCCATACCAGCACGTTATAACACAACGCGACACGGTCTGCTGCACAAATCGGTCGTGGCTGAGCTTCGAACGCCTGGTGCTGCCCGGCTCACGAACCGCGTTCGCAAGCCTTTAGCCACGGAACAGGATACGCGAAAAAAAAATCCTAATTAACTGTTGAGTGAACCTGATTAACTGTTGAGGGAGCCAGATTAACTGTTGAGTGAGGCTGATTAAATGCTGAGTAAGTAAAGAGTCTTGCACACACCTCTAGCGCATAGGGCCTCCCGTTATAAACGCCGGACATCTTCACTACTCTACACATTCCAGGTAGACATATATGCCATGTCGACCTGGTAGCAGAGATCAATTAAACAAAACTTGAAACTCGTTCAGATACGGATATAACCTGTGTTGTAGTGGATTTACGAGGAGCGGCTGGCCGAGTGGGGCTAGAATGACGGATTCTCCTTCTGGAGACACGGGTTCTAATCCTCGGTAAAGTGTGGAATTTTTTTTTTTGGCTGGGGCAAAAAGAAAACTCTAATCTGCACAGTTCGCGGCGGCTGCACTAGCCAGACGGCCTTAATTCATCAGGCTCAAGGAACCCCCTTCCCCGCCATACACCGCACCGCAAGGTACCAGACAGAGAGTCAATTGCAATAGTAGTGCCAGCTTTCCCTATTACCAGTGTCACTCACCATTCGGCGAACCCGCTCCGATTTCTGAGGTACATACTTGTAATTGATGTCCCCAAGTCAAGGACGAGAAGTCAACGTTTTAGTCCAACTGACCGGTGTCGAGGTTGAACTCTCCACCTCAGCGTGCCTAGCACTGTATGCCCAGTGCTCCCCCATGCGTGTAAAGTGGATCTTTATTATACATATTTTATTTTGAGATGTATGTTCTTCACAGGACGTAGCAGCCAACCCCTGCATTTTGGCTGTTGGTGATTCCTGGGCAAGTTTTACGTTCAGTAGTTTGCATTGCTGTCTGAACGACGGGCACAGGTACCTTCTTCGAAAAAAAAACCAACACTCCTGTGTTTCTAACCCTGGTATACGGAATTACGAATCGCGTCCGTAACACCTTCGCCACGGACATTTATACATATTGGTAAAGATAAATCGGCGCTGGGTGCGTCGTGTGGCCAGTATCACGCTGATCGCCTTTACTTGTCAAGAAAGTTCCCGCTATCAATGTTTAGTGTTAACTTCAGCATCCAGGTTAACTTTGTAACAAACAAACAGTTTATGTATTTGATTCACTCACGTGTCGTACACATACGTGCTACTACTGCTGCTAATACTACTACTACTGCTGCTGCTGCTGCTGCTGCTGCTCCTACTACTACTACTACTACTACTACTACTACTACTACTACTACTACTACTACTACTACTACTACTACTACTACTACTACTACTACTGCCGCAGCTGCTGCTGCTTCTACTGCTGCAGCTACAACTACAACTACAACAACTACTACAACTACTACTACTACTACTGCTACTACTACTACTACTACTACTACTACTACTACTACTGCTGCTACTACTGCTACTACTACTACTACTACTACTACTACTACTACTACTACTACTACTACTACTACTACTACTACTACTACTACTACTACTACTACTACTACTACTACTACTACTTCTTTATCTTCTTTTTCTTCAGCGTTCCGAGCCATTGAGGTTCTTTGCTGCAGATACAATCCGTCTCCATTCGTCTCTCTGATTGACCTTCTCTTGCCAGTCGTTGATTCCAAGTGCTTGTAGGTCTGTATATATATTATCTCTCCACCGTCTTCTTGGTCTACCTCGGGGTCTACGGTCATTTATTTTCTGAGTGTAAGCGAGTTTTGTTTCTCTATTGTCTTCCATTCTTTCTATATGTCCCAGCCATTGTAGTCTATTAACCTTCATGATACCAGTGATTAGCAGAGACTTAAACAGATCATAAATGTCTTTGTTACTTCTTCTTTTCCACTCTCCACTTTGTGTATCCCTAATGGGCCCAAAGATGCGTCTTAAAACTTTGTTCTCAAAGGTTTTTAACAAGGCATCGTCTCCTTTCGTTGTACTCCAGGTTTCAGAGCCATACAGCACAACTGGTCTGATCAGTGTTTTGTATATTGTGATTTTATTTGTAGCATCTTTGGTTAGGATGACTCTCATGTCCTTTTCAGGACCCAATCCCCACTGGTCCAAGCCTGACATCCAGCTCGTACCTGTGGCTTCTAGTAGCTGTCAGCATGCGACAGCGGCCACCCCCCGGGCAACAACTGTGAGAGGCTGGCTAAACCAGGCATGGGTATCCGATTTGGTGTCAAACCAAAAGGTAAACTAGGGAATGCCTACCCAGCATGTGAAGACAGTATTCGGCAGACTGCGCGGAAGAAATCATTCCTGATTCAACGGGCAAGACGGCGTTTACCTGCAAAGCGCTGTGGAACGTAATGAGCACGGCAAGGCACGTAGAGCGCCCTGGTCATCCACTGCACCTGTATTCGTCTCCAGTCGTCTCGACTTGTCTTGCCACTGGACTCAGATGGACTCAGGCGAGAGAGTGAGGTCGACGAATTGCGCAACTCTTCCTCACTTTAATCCAAGTCATCGCGCAAGTCATTCTTCATCCAACGTTATATATCACCTTCAAGCCCTGTGGCGATGGGCGAGCGGCGAAGCGGCAGGCGTGGGTACGCTGGCTGCCGTAGTCGCAGACCTGCACACAGGCGGCTAAGGCCATATGGTCGTCTTCTACTGACCGGAGCAGCAGTAGGATTCGGCAGCCCCCTGAGCGACTGAGCAGCCCTCTATAGGAACACACTGCACACCTCCATAGCATGAGGAAGGGGCTAGAAAAGGTGGCCTAAACATTGTCTGCTCCATCACTACCTAACCAGCTAGCCGCGATTGGTGGGTACCCTTAACTGCGGTCGACATACAAACAAAGATAAAACAAGCAAAGCTAAAAGAGTAAACCATGTTCCCTTAACAATTGGAACATGGAATGTACGCACCCTACTTGACAGAGACGGCGCGTCGGGTCCAGAGAGACGAACAGCACTGATAGGGGGAGAGCTGGGTAGGTACAACATCGACATTGCAGCCTTGAGCGAGACACGACTTGCAGAAGAAGGCCACATCTGTGAAATAGGTGCCGGCTACACATTTTTTTGGAGTGGAAGGAAAAGCGAGGAAAGACGCCAATCCGGTGTGGGATTTGCCATTAAGTCGGCAAATTAGCTGGATTTCCAAAGGCTATCAACGACAGGCTCATGACCATGAAGTTGCCCTTGCTGAATGGAAGGAAGCATGCAACCATTGTGAGTGTCTACGCACCAACTATGACCAACGAAGATGATGTCAAGAACAAGTTCTATGAGGACCTGCACAATGTATTAACATCTGTTCCCAAAGGAGACAAACTTATACTCCTTGGGGATTTCAATGCCAGAGTAGGCACGGACACCACCTCTTGGAGTGGCATTATTGGAAAGCATGGAGTCGGAAATTGTAACAGCAATGGACTCCGCCTCCTTCAGACATGTGCCGAACATGATCTCCTGATTACGAACACAATTTTCCGTCTCCCCATGAGAAATAGGACATCGTGGATGCACCCTCGCTCGAAACACTGGCACCTCATTGACTATGTCATCGTCAGGAGGAGTGACAGACAAGACGTTCGAGTGACAAAATCCATGTGTGGTGCCGAATGTTGGACAGACCATCGTCTCATTGTCTCGAAAATAAACATTCACATCAGGCCACCACGGCGTCCTCAAGGGGCGAAAATGCAAAAAAAAGCTAAATGTCACCCGCCTAAACAGCAAGAAAATGCAGCAGTCGTTTGAAAATATGCTGGAAGACCACCTCAAGCCCAATGCTGCAGCTAAACAGGATACAGAAACAGAATGGAGAGCCCTAAAGGACATAATTTACAACACTGCTATGGAAATCCTGGGACCAGCCCCCGAAAGCATAAAGACTGGTTTGATGAAAATTCCGAAGACATCACCAATTGCTGGCCGAGAAACATCTTCTGCTCAAGGCACATTTGAATGACCCAAAGTCAACATTAAAAAAAAGATGCTTTCAAGAACATTCAGAGAGTAGTGCAGCAGAAACTTCGGCACATGCGGGACTCCTGGCTGAGCAGCAAAGCTGATGAAATTCAGGGCTTTGCTGACAGACATGATATGAAAAACTTCTACGACTCACTGAAAGCGGTCTATGGTCCTACATCACCAGGCATAGTTCCCCTCCTCAGTGCAGATGGGGGAACATTGGTCACCGATAAGAAAGAAATCCTTCAACGCTGGGCAGAGTATTTCAGCAAAATCTTAAATGCAACTTCCTTCTTCGATGATGAAACCATCGACTGCCTTCCTCAAGTTCCCACCAATGAGACACTTGATGACCTGCCAACCATAGTGGAAGTAAACAAAGCCATCCAGCAACTCTCCAGCGGCAAGGCACCTGGTCCTGACTCCATCCCAGCAGAGATGTACAAGGCAGGTGGGCCGGTCCTAACAGAGCAGCTTCACCAAGTCTTTACAAACATATGGGTGAACGAGATCATGCCACAAGATTTCAAGGACGCGTCAATAGTCCACCTTTTCAAACGTAAAGGAAACCGCCAATCCTGTGACAACCACCGAGGCATCTCCTTGCTTTCAATTGCAGGAAAGACCCTCGCCAGAATTCTTCTCAATCGCCTCACAGCCCATCTCGATCAAGGTCTTCTTCCTGAGAATCAATGTGGCTTCAGAAAAGAACGTGGCAACTGTTGACATGATTTCGCTGCAAGGCAGGCTGCAAGAGAAATGTCAGGAACAGAAACTGCGAAATTTTCTCCACTTTCATTGACCTTAGCAAAGGCTTTTGATACAGTCAGCAGAGAAGGACTGTGGAAGATTATGGCAAAATATGGCTGTCCCACGAAAGTTTGGGTCCAAATATGCGGCTTATTCATACGGCATGGCAGGCAAGATTACAGGAAAATGTGAACTGTCTGAACCCTTTCCTGTCACCAATGGAGTGAAGCAAGGATGTGTCCTGGCACCAACACTGTTCAGCTATGTTTGCATGTTGATGAACGAGAAGACCATTGAATTACGTTGGAGGAATGCCTTCAGAATGACAACCAGAATTGGAAAGCTAAAACCAAATCAACTACCGTCAGGGATGGAACGTTACCAACTCAGAGGCGGAAGCAACATAAGTTTCAACTTTCTCACATGCTGTGTCCGACTTTGGGCTCAATATCAACTTGGAGAAGACTGTAGTTATGTACCAGCCAGCTCCAGGGAATAATCACACTGTGCCGAATATCAAAGTGAATGATCATAGACTAAGTGTTGTGGACAAATTCACCTATCTTGGCAGCACTGTGTCACAAGCTGCCACAATTGATGACGAAGTGAATGCAAGAATCTCCAAGGCCAGTGCGGCCTTTGGCAGACTGTACAAGAATGTATGGGACAGAACTGGAATAAGCCTGCAAACAAAGCTAAAAGTCTACAAAGCAGTTGTATTATCCACACTGCTATATGCTTGTGAAACCTGGACTGTTTATCAGCGACACACTAGGAAATTAAACCACTTCCACACAGTCTGCCTAAGGAAGCTACTGAAGATTAAATGGCAAGACAAGATTCCAGACACTGAAGTCCTAGAAAG
>JACEFZ010021023.1:15000-115000 GCA_014155875.1 Cepaea nemoralis
GCCAAAGGTCAATAAGGCTATGAACCCATGGATTGCCATAGTAAAACTAAAGAACACAGGCCAGGGGAGAGGCGAACGGTAAAATGGGGAACAGTTGTAGACTATATTGCGGGGGTGGGGTGGAAGTGGGGGTATTGGCGAAAAAAGGGAGTGGGGGTGTGTCCGAAAGTCAAGGACGAGAAGTCAACATTTAAGTCCAACTGATCCGCGCGTTGAACGAACCCGCTACGCGGCGGCCAGAATAGAAAGTTTAAGCGCGTGCGGATTACACCCCTCGACTAATTAAAATAAAAAATACTCTATGAGGGTCCGAACCCAAGACCAGCTTGCCAATATAATACTCTAAACATTCATTACCTCGTTCATCCATAAATGATGAATGAATGAAATAATGCATGAGGACAGACGATAAGAAGGGCAGGATTTCAGACGGGTCTACGTGCCTAATTCTAAGAAAATAAATTTCGTTCGTTCGTTCTAAAAGCGTAACCTAAATGCACAGAGATCGCGCTACAGTACTTCTATGGGGAAGATGCGTATCTCTTGGACCCAGCATCAGACCGGAACGCCAACGAGAAGAGGAAGACAGCGCTGCAAAGGTACAGGAGGGTCAAGGAACAGGAGGAGAAGGAGAAGGCCAACGCAGAGTGAGTAGGACAGTTTATATGTGTATGCTTTTCTGTCTGCCTGCCTATCAGCCCGTCTGTCCCCGCATCCGAACAAGCGTCCTTACTTCCGTCTGTCTAATTGTCTAATTATCTGTTTGTGTGATCGTCTGATTCTTATTAATTTTGTCTGTCTGTCTATCTGTTTGTCTCTGTCAAGCTATATATATATATATATATATATATATATATATATATATATATATATATATATATATATATATATATATATATATATATATATATATATATTCTGTGAACATACCTAACCACTGTCTGTCTGTCTGTCTGTCTGTCTGTCTGTCTGTCTGTCTGTCTGTCTGTCTGTCTATTAAACTGTTTGTCTGACTAACTATTTGTCTGACTGACTAAATATCTGTCTGTCTATCTGTCTGAATATCTGTCTGCCTAACTGTCTGGCTGTATAACTGTTCGTTTAAATATATGTCTGTCTAACTGTTTGTATGTCTGTCTAACTGTCTTTCTGTCTATCTGTCTGTCTATCTAACTGGGAATCTCCGTGGCGAAGTTGTCAAGCTGTCTGACTCGGACTCCGAAGGTTGTGGGTTCGATTCTGGGCCGCATCCTTCGGTTCATGAGTGCATTTTGTCGGAGACTTTTGAGGGTCGTCGCTGAAGCTACGGAGTTCGTGCTTTGTGCGACGCTTTCCGCGCTGCAGAAAGAGACTGAGCCATATTGGATAAAAAGCAAGGTGCAATGAAGTCGACCCTGTCGACTTTTAAGCGACTTTATATATAACTGTCTGTCTAACTGTCTGTCTGTCTATCTGTCTGCCTGTCTAACCGTCTGTCTAAATATCTGTCTGTCTAACTGTTTGTCTGTCTATCTGTCTATCTACATATATGTCTGCCTAACTGTCTGGCTGCATAATTGTTTGTTTAACTATGTGTCTATCTAACTGTGTGTACGTCTGTCTAACTATGTGTCTGTCTGTCTAACTGATTGTACAATTATCTGTCTGTCTAATTGTCTCTCTGTATAGCTGTCTGTCTATCTAATTGTCTGTCTAACTATCTGATAGTCTGCCTAGCTGTATAACTCTCTGTCTGTCTCACTGTCTGTCTAACTGTCTTTCTTTCTGTCTGTCTGGATGTAAAACTCTCTGTCTGTCTGTCTCACTGTCTTTCTAACTGTCTGTCTATTAAACTGTCTGTCTGTCTGTCTGTCTGTCTGTCTGTCTGCATTCTGTCTAAAGCCATGATGGCATAGCGACCAAAACGCAAACCAGACAGTGGTGTACACATATGTAGACAGCCCGACTGACAGAAAGACAGATAGACCAACAGATGGACGAATAGATAAGACAGACAGACAGACAGACAGACAGACAGACAGACAGACAGACAGACAGTCACGCAGGCAGACAGGTAGGTAGGTAGGTAGGTAGATAGGTAGGTAGATAGATAGATAGATAGATAGATAGATAGATAGATAGATAGATAGATAGATAGATAGATTGATTGATTGATTGATTGATTGAATGATTGATAGAACTTTATTTTCGAATGGTTACAAATTGGGCACGCAGGCCCGTCTTACATTTGGCCATTCCAATCACTCATCTTTCGTTCATCAATAGTGCATAATAAATTCACATAGGAAAAAAACATTGTCAAATGAATTTTGTAAACAAAAACAATGCATATTACCATGTTATGAGATACAACCCCCAACCCCGTCCACATCCCCCACCCATCAAACACACATCCCCCACCCACCAACACACACATCCCAAAAAATAACACAAACCCCAGGCACACATATATTCCCCCCCACCCACCCATCCCGCACCCACACATCCCCCACATACACATATATCCACACCCACACACATCCCCCATCCATCCCCACCCATCCCCCACCCATCCCCCAACCCACACACACCCACCCACACATCCTCCAACCACCCATCCACACAACTCCAACCACTCAGCCAAATACACATTCCCCTACCCACACACACATCCCCTGCCAACCCACACATCACGCACCCACCCACACACACATCCCGCAACCACCAACCCACACACACACACACATCCCGCACACACAAACACGCATCTCTCACCCACACGCGAATCCCCGACTCATCCTCCAACCCACACACACTCACTCGCCCACATATTATCCACCCATCCACTTACACAACCCCAATCACTCACCCCCCAACCACACATCCCCCACCTACATACATATCCCCCACCCCCGCCATCCCACACATAACCACCCACACACATTTCCACAACCACACACACATCCCCACCCATACACACATTCCCCACACACATCTCCCACCCAATACTTCAACCACCCACACCCACACATCTCTCACCCACCCATTAACACATACACCCCCACCTATCGACACACACTTACACACCCCAACCACCAAGCCAAATACACATCCCCCATCCTCGCACACATCATTCACCCTCGCTCACACCCAACCACTCCTCCCCCACACACTCTTACACACATCCATCATTCACACATCCCTCACCCAAGCACACCTTCCCTCCCGCACACCCACGACCCATATACACATCACCCACACACGCACACACACCTCACACACGTCGCCCACCCACACATTCTTCACCCACACATTCCTCACCCACATACATCCCCACCCACCCACACTTCCCCCACATACCAACACTTCCTCCACCCACACCCGCAACCCACACAGACTTAGCTCCCTCCCACACACACACATCGCCACACCCATCACACACCCATCCCCCAACCCACACACATCCCACATATCCCATACACACACCCCACACACCCATTCACCCACGACATCCCTCACCCACCCAGTCACATACATACATTCCCCACCACCCCACCCACCCACACATTCCCTCACCAACCAACACCCACAAACTTGAAACCATCCACCCAAACACCCCCCCCCCCCACACACACACACACATATACATCCATCACCCACACACATCCCCCACCCATCACACATCTCCTACCACTACACATCTCTTCACCCACTCACACTCCTATCCACCCACATATCTCGCCACCAACTCGCACATCCTCCACCTACCCGCACATCCCTCACTAACACACGCATTCTCCCACCCACACACACACCCACCCACACACATCTCCCTACCCACACATGCATCCCTCACCCATACACACATCCTCCACCCACCCATCCCCCACACACACCCCATCCACACATACATCCCCCACAGACAGACAGACAGACAGACAGACAGACAGACAGACAGACAGACAGACAGACAGACAGACAGACAGACAGATAGACAGACAGACAGACGGACGGACGGACGGACGGACGGATAGATAAGGTGGTCCCAAATCAGATACTCCAGTTTGTGTGTGACGTTTAAGTCTTAACATCTTGCATGAGACGTCCCTGTCGGTCTGTGTGTACGTAGTACGTAGTTACTGATGGTATCTCCTGTCGGTCTGGGTGTAAAGCACATAGCTTTTTTTATTTGTTTATTTTGCATATCCTATTTACAGGACATCGCTGTGAACATCAGCAGTTTACTGCTGTTGTTGATTTCTTGGCAGGATTACGCTCAGTAGTTTGCCATTGCTTTCTGAGCGACCGGCTCACATACCCCCGTAAGTAACCAACGCGACGCGATCCGCTACTGAATGTCGCGCAGCTGCATTACCCTACGTGGGTATGCGGGATTACGCAGAAATTCGTTAACGCCTTAGCCAGGGAGACCGGCAAAGCACATAGTTACTGATGGTTTTTTCGCGGTGGTTACTGTTGGTCATTTGTGTCGGTCTCTGTGTAAAGCACTTAGTTACTGATCGTCTTTTTCTTCCTAGGGCAGCAGAGATGCAAAAGATGGGAGCTGGCGCCAAAATGAGACGGTTTCACGAAAAGTAAGTTCTTCTAGACTTCTGCATCATGCTTGCACGTCACTGCTTGCGAATCTGAAAACTGTTTATTATTGTACATAATCCCTGCGACCATTGATGCATTTATCTGATTGCTTTATCAGTCCGCAATACTTAACCTCCACGATTCTGGTTATCGTGTAAGATGGCGAAACATGACAGCTCACGCTTACCGGCATGGCACATGATGATAAATACTTGACCTATCGAAGGCTTTGAGCTGTTGCTTTAGCCACGTTCGCACATCACGCTCAATATCTTCGTCTTCAGCAAATCGGTTGTGTACAGTTTTTGTGACAAACGCTTGCCGCCATAGACCGGACACATTCCTTTTTCAATATTCTTGCAGTAACTCATCTGAATAAAAACAAAAAACAACAAAACAACACGCTGTTTTCGGTGGTAGAATTTTAGACAATCATCATCATCCAGTGCCTTGCCAGCTGGCGTCGGCGATTATGCCTCTCCACAAATTACGATCTCCGACGTCATTCGTGTGATGACTCTCTTTCGTGCCATGACACAAGACTGTAAAGAACTTTCTCATGCTGTCTTCCTCTATCTCTCTTTCTGCAAATCTTTCCGGTTCTCACAACATGTTAGTGTTTTTGTCTTCTCACAGCGTGCCTAAAAAAAAAAAAAAACGATGACTGCCTCTTTCTGATGTTCGTGATAAGTTGTATTTGCGACTCAGCTTCCCTTAAAACGTCATGATTGCTCATTTTTGCTATCCAGTGAATTTTCAGTATTCTTCTATAAAACCACATCTCCAAGGCTTGCAGGGCTTTTTTCCACCTGCTTACTAACTGTCCAGGATTCGCGACCGTATGTTAAAACTAGCACTATGCATCATGTAAGAACTCTTTTTCTAACTTTAAAGAACAGTGACATATTGCACAAAACGTTCTTCATTTGACAGAATGAAGTATTTGCTTGTCAAATTCTGCTCTTTATCTCAGTGATGCATCTTCCGTCTGATGTTATCCGTCTGCCTAGAGATCTGAATTTCTGCACTTGCCAAATCTAAGGATGAAGAAAAGGGAATAGCCAAGCCAACTCATAGGAAAGGCGACGGTGTCATTATTTGAGCCAAGCCAACCCATAGGAAAGGCGACGGTGTCATTATTTGAGCCAAGCCAACCCATAGGAAAGGCGACGGTGTCATTATTTGAGCCAAGCCAACCCATAGGAAAGGCGACGGTGTCATTATTTGACTGCATTGAACTCCAGCATAGTCCATATATGTGCTACCACTTCTAGCACACTAGATTGGTTTTTGCGTGTGGATTAGCTTTCCCTATTACCAGAGTCTCTCACCATCAAGCGAACTCACACCAAACTTGTAATTTACGTCCCTAAGTCAATGACGAGAAGTCAGAATTTTAGTCCAACTAACCCGTGTAGGGGTTGATTTCGCTCCTCGGCATCAGCTCATCGGAGGTTTATGAACGAGCGGGGGTAATGAAGGAAGCAACTGACAATGCCTATCTCTAAAAGCGGCTCTCCGTGGGGAAGTGCTCGAGCCTTCTGTCTCGGGATGTGAAGGTAGCGTCTGTCTCGCACTGTGACGGTCGCGTCTGTGTCATGCGGTGAAGGTCGCATCTGTCTCGTGCTGTGAAGGTCACGTCTGTGTCGTGCTGTGAAAGTCGCGTCTGTCTCGTGCTGTGAAGGTCGCGTCTGTCTCGCAATGTGAAGGTCGCGTCTGTCTTGCATTGTGAAGGTCACGAATCCCTCACGCTGTAAACGTCATGAATGTCTCGTGCTGTGAAGGTCACGAATATCTCGCGCTGTGAAAGTCACAATTGTCTGGCACTGTGAAGGTCGCGTCTCGAGCAGTGAAGGCCGCGTGGTCGTTTTTTGACTGCTTCCTCCAGACCTCAAATGCAGTGTTTCCTGTGACCCCTGAAAGTCTTCGCTGGAGGTAGGGAGTTCGTGCTTTCTGGAAGGCTCTTGGCTTGCCGTTTGACGGCGAGAGACTGATTCTGATTGGGTAAAACCTGGGTTAATGAAGCGGGTCCTCCCATCTCTGAGACCTTTAACATCATAAAGCCGTAAATATGCACGCAGTACAGTTGAAAGACACTTGGAAGTCATTGAATAGGTGTATTCGCCAACGGAGAGGGTCAGAAAGGTAAAATACCGAGTATTTGTAAGTCTCACCAGAAACAAATGAAAACCGTAAACTGATTAGAGAAATTAGGCGTAGACAGTCACAATGTTTTGATCACGTTATGCGAAGAAATAAACTGGATACCTTGGTGACAACTGGCTAGATCGAGGAGAGGAGAAAAAAAAAGGGGGGGGGGGAGTAAAAACCTGGATAACCTGGCCACGTTGTATGGTTGAGACAAGAACACTGAGCTGATCGACAATTCTGGTGATCGAGTGAAATGGCAATACAGGAACCGCCCACGCTTACTGGCATGTCACATGATGATGATGATGATGATGAAAGTCTCACTACACTTTGTATGTAGAACAGCTGTCTGTTGGAATCTATGATTTCCGTTTGCAAGACGGAAAAACATATTCTCCAACAAACAGCTGTTCTACATTCAAAGTGTAGTAAGACTCATCAACTTGGCTGAAGTAGCTCCCGGTGGGCAACCACTCAGCCAAAATCATTTTCTCCTACTGGCGTTTAATTCTGGGTGCAGTTTGAGATCCCTTAACTCTGTCAGAAGGGATTAATTACCACCCCAGATCCCAGAGGGAAAACGTGGAACAAATGTCTGTTATGCTGATTACAGACACCGTCCCTGGATACTCAAGAAACAGCCAAGAAGTGGCTCGTTGAAAATAAGATTTATAGATTTAGCTGTACTTGGTATCACCAGAAGAAGACAGGAGGAGTTAAGATATGCAGACTAATCATGGTTGCATAGGCAAGGTACCTCCCTGACATAAATCTACTTCTGGAATAAATGTGTGAACCCCCACTAAATGTTCTATCAATGTGTGTACATATTTAAACTATACAAACATTTATCGAAATTTAGAATTTATACGGACAAGCTGAGAGTAAAATACAACAACTGTGTTTATTATTATGTTCTTGATGATAATATGATGATGATGATTATAATGAGATTATACATAACTCATCTGGCTAAGAAGGCACATAGGTCATGCTTCCCCCGGTGAGACGCAGTTCACTGTCAGATTGAATGAGTCCAAATTGGTCCCTTCACTAGGTTCAGTCACTCCCTGATATGAGCTGACTGTCCATTGCTCCTAAGAGATCTGGAATGAAACGAATGGAGATGGGTAGTATCTACGTCTACACATCTCAAAACACATATGTCTATACATTCAGATAAACATATATTCATGTCGTAATATACATTCATGTTACATAAACATATATCAGTTCTAAATAAATATATATGTATATATTCATTTAACCATTTAGAACATCTGTAGCTGAAAACATACATATTCATCACCTCCATATATATATAATGGAGTGTTTCCCTTATAAGTTAACCTCACATACTCTCTCCCTTTCTAATTCATTCATTCTGTTTTGTCTGAAGGACTGGTCGCACAGTACTGTCGCACATTAACGGCCTTCTCTGAACCTGTCTGGAATATTGAATGTCCTAAGTCATGATTGTCCTCATGCAGACATCATGCAGACAAGGTGAACTGGTGCCATTCATCCAACCAATTGATTGATTGATTGATTGAAATAGGAACCGACATCACAGTATTCGGGGCAATCCCATAAGCACTCCGTCCCTATCCTCAGAAGCCAGCGTAGAGTTCCAACCCCAATAGTACCAGTAGCAATCTGATTATATGTGCGTCTCGCCTTTTCTCTAAGCGTCGAGCATCGGCCAGATCCCCTCGTCACCCCACGCTGTCGCATTCTTGCCAGAACATGGTGATATATTTTCTCCTCCGAGGTGTACACATGCTCCCACAAGGCCGCAACCACTTCTGCCTTATCATGCATCAATACTCCACCAAGTTTTGCAGAGCCAGCCAATCTATCTGACTGTTAATTCCCCAACACACCAGCATGCCCCGGAGAAAATATCCAGACGATGCTTGCCACCCGTGACTTCCGAAGCAAAGCAAGCCACTCGGCACGAAGCTTGCCAGTCCTCACCCTACTCAGCATGCTTTCTGAGTCAGTTACAATCACGATGTATGTGTGTATCGTATTCTCCATCCAGCGGAAAGCTGCACTGACTGCCTCCAACTCCATTCTTAACCTAGATGTTGTGGTATCATATGCCAGGCTCTCCTGCACCAAACGTCGACCATTAGCCTTTGCCAAGAAACCCCAGGCACTTCTACTATCTCTCAACACCGAACCATCTGTGTAGATAATCACATCATCCGGGCGAGCATTATCCTGAATTTGTTGCTTGATTACCACTTCCGTGGCCTCTGATGGCCACTCCCTGCACTCCCGGCTCAATGTGATTATAACTCTGCACAAGTTTGACTGCTCCGCTGGTACTCTGACCCACTCGTCTCCTCGCCTAATGTTCTCCAAGGGGCACACCTGACTGATCGTATCCTTTGCCTGAGCCATCCATGATTTCCCTCTTATCAGTCACTGGCCCTTAACTACGTCCAGCGTCTCATGCAGCGGGTTATCTGTGTCAGCAGCTACTCTGAGGTATGCTTTCGCCTGCATCACCTTGAGCCTACCAGCAACAGTCGGCAAACCAAGGATGTACCGCATGCACACCACTGGGGTGTCTCTGGTGCATCCCAGAATGACTCGCATAGCCTCGTTCTGTATGCGCTCCAATCTCACCAGCTGATTCTTTGAGACAGTGAGCAGTCCTAGTCCATAATTGTTTCACAACAATCTTGGTAGGCACTCAAAGTGTTGGTCCAAATAATCAATGTTAATTTGTACGCTATCAAGAGACTGGTTGCTCTAAGGAATTTCTCCTAAGTAGTCAGTCTCCAATGTGTTAACCTCATACAGGATGAATCTAAATGTATCTCCTGTACAGGAATAAGCCACACACTCATGTAGCTTGGATAATGGATTTCTCCAAATTATCACATACAACAAATCAGACAACCAAGTAGCGAATGAAAGAAGAAGATAAAGTTCACAGTGTAATAGTAATATATAAACTGGAACACTGAGTAACACAGAAAATCTACCAGTGTAAAGTTTGGGAGAATGTGCAGAAACAGGAAACTACACAAGCCTGCAGACTAGCAGACAACTGATCAGAATAATGGTATTACCTGAGGTTATAGCTTAGGAAATTCCATCATAAGACTTCATACAGAAGTCAAACAGAACGAAATGTTAATATTTCTCCAGTAGGTAACCTAGGAATGCTATTGTGAATGCGTCTGAAGTTTTGTTCTCACTGCTCATAGTTTTATTCTCTTCGTTCCTGGCGTGGTTTCCGTCTTCCTGCTCCTAGTTTCCACGCGGGCTAATTACTATGTCCCATATTCATTAACTTCACCTATTTTCCACATTGGATAGGTTACCGGAACGTCTTTAGTCCATAATTCTTTTTAACCCCTCCTCTCCTTCCTCATAGAATGTAGTTTCATCTGTCAATCAAATTTACTGATGTTCCACCACTTGTCTGAAACAGTGCTTCGGCCAATGCAACGGACGATGCGTCATACCTACATTTCAATTTGCTGATACGCCCTCGCTTTCCCGGGTTGCTTTACACGTTAAGTTAGGTGTTAGGCATCTGGTCCTAATTGCTCCCTACTGGTGGCAACGACAGACGTTGTCCTTGCTCTGCAAAGTCTGGACTTTACGTAGGTGCAAGGCCTGCATTATATGGCTGATTTAGATCACTCGAGTTTTCACCCTGAGTGGTCAGCCCAGATTTCACACTTTTCGTCTTTCTCTTCCCTTCTGCTGAAAACAATCAGAGTTTTCAACCTTTGATAGCTCCGACTGGTGCCGTGGTGTCTGGGTTTTACGTTTGATCTGTACATCAAAGCTTCCTCAGATCTAGCATTACAAAAATGATGGTGGTCAAAATGTATTTTTCTCTTGTTTCCAATTATTCTCTTGCATTTCTGTCTTTTTCTGGTCGACGTTTATTCTTTTAGAGTTATTGTGGGCTCTTTAATTCCTTTCAAACTTGTGTCATTCTGATGCTGACCAAAGCATTCTGCCACACAGACTTTACAAACACCCTGTAGATGGAAGCACTTGTCGAAAAGGGAAGACTTCTGACGAATGGAAGCCTCCTGTCGTTTTTGCTCTGCTGTGGAGTTTACATCACTATTATCGCAATGAGTTGAGATGTGTCAAGAACCGACACCACAGCACTCAGGACATTCCCATTCGTGCTCCGTCCTCATCTCCAACAACCAGTGACGAGTTCAGATATTGATGATACCTGTTGCAATGTGATTATACGTCCTCCCGGCCTGTTCTCTCAGTGCTTAGTCTCGTCCAGATCCTCTGACCACTTTTTGCCTCACCATTCTCTCCAAGCCATATTTCAGTTGAGTTGAGCTAAGAACCGACATCACTGCACTCAGGACATTCCCATACGCGCTCCGTCCCCTTGTGCAACAGTCAGCAAAGAGTCATACTGCTAATGGTTTCATCTGCCATCTGATTGAAAGTGTTCCTGGTCGTCCCTCTCAGTTTTGAGTGAACCCACTCCGACTTCAGAGGTACATGTAATTTACGTCCCCAAGTCAAGGACGACAGGTCAACATTTGTCCGGTGATGAACCGCTAACATCGGCATCAGCACTCCGGATGTTTAAGAACATGTGTTCTTATCCATTCGACCATGCTGACCTGCGATTTTTGAATTGAAATATGCCACTATGCATGTGCGAATACAATTATTGAAACGGCGGTAAATCTGTGGAAATGCAAAAAAAAAAAAAAAAAAAAGTAATACAGCTTTAAATAACACAATTACGGAAAATATAGGACGCTGCGGCGACTA
Organism: Cepaea nemoralis; assembly: GCA_014155875.1. Classification (NCBI taxonomy): domain Eukaryota; kingdom Metazoa; phylum Mollusca; class Gastropoda; order Stylommatophora; family Helicidae; genus Cepaea; species Cepaea nemoralis. The sequence goes on from JACEFZ010021023.1 coordinate 26,512, forward strand.
GCTTTCATCAGCAAACAAATACATACACAAATCTCAACGTATAATCACGAGGAAGATACTACAGTGACTACATTAAGGCATATAAGAACGGGATGAGAAGAATGAAAGGATGAAAATATGAGAACAATGTAGAGGACAGAAAAATAAAAAAAAAATTGATACCTAATAACGAGTTAGAGAAAGTAAATAAGCCTAATACAATATGCACGTATGAAGGCAAGCTGGCGAAGTTGATAGCGAATTTGGGTTTCATCGCGAAGGCTAATGGGCGATTCTTGAAATAGGAGAGTATGGCATTTGGAACTACGACCTCCAGCATGAGAATGGAGGTGGAAGCAGTATCAGCAGCTTTCCGTTGGTTAAAGGCGCCACTGCAACAAACATTGTATTCATTACGGACTCAAGGAGTATGCTTAGTAAGGTGGAGAAAGGAATGTTTCGTGTGGAATGGCTCACCTCGCTTCAGAGGTCACAGATTGTCAGAATTGTTTGTAGATTGTGACCTCAGATTGTAATATTTTTCAATCATGTCCCGCTTACACACATCTTTGTATCGTAGTAGAGGCCGACCCTGAGATCTCTTACCCATCTGTAATTCACCAAAAAAGATATCCTTTGGTATTCTACCATCATCCATCCTCCTAAGATGTCCTATCCATCTAAGTCTACGAAGACTGAGCATGGAATAAACTGTCACACAACCTGATCTTTCCAATACTTCAGTATTTGTGATTTTGTCTTGCCACTTAATACCAAGAATTCTTCGCAGACACCGCATATGAAAGCTGTTTAAATTGTTCTCTTGGTGTGAGTAAGTTGTCCAGGTTTCACTGCCATAGAGAAGAGTACTAAGGCCACAGGCTTGATAGACAAGGACTTTTGTTTTGGCAGTAAGCTTCCTGTTCTCCCAGACTCTTTTTCTTAACCTGTTTCATTGTTGTTGCTGCCTTACCAATCCGGATGTTGATTTCCTGATCTAGGGATAATTTGCTATTTACCACTGATCCTAGATATGTAAAATGGTCTACTATCTCTAGTTCGGCGTCGTCAATAAAGATTGATGGTACCCATGTGCACCTTGTGACATAATCTGTGTCTTCTTTTGCTAATTGTTAAACCAAATTCAGAACAAGCATTGGAGAATGCAGATAGTAGACATTGCAATTCTTCCTCAGAGTGGGTCGTAACTGCAGCATCATCTGCAAAAGCAACTCTCTGATCAGTACCCTCCTAATTTTGGTCTTAGCCTTCAATCTCTGAGCATTGTAGAGGCCGCCATCTGAGCGTGAGTGAATGTATATACCACCATCCTGATCACGAAATGCATATTTCAGTAGAAGTGAAAAGTATATTCCAAAGAGGGTGGGAGCTAGTACACAACCTTGCTTAACTCCACTCTTGATTTCAAATTCTTCAGAAGTTGCACCATCAAACTTGATTATACCCTTCATGCCTGTGTGGAACGATTCCACAATGGACAGAAGAGTTGGTGGGCAGCCAATCTTCTTTAGTGCCTTGAACAGACCCTCACGACTGACCAAATCAAATGCCTTTGTGAGGTCGATGAAGGCAATAAACAGTGGTTGATTCTGTTCACGGCATTTTTCTTGCATTTGTCGCAATGAGAATATCATATCAGTGGTAGACCGGTTCTGTCGAAAGCCACACTGTGATTCGGGGTAGACTTGATCTCCTAGGACTTGAAGTCTGCGCAGAACAATTCTGGCAAATACTTTTCCAACAATACACAGAAGTGAGATACCCCTATAGTTGTTGCAGTCGCTCCGATCTCCCTTGTTCTTGTACAGTGTTATGATGCTTGAATCTTTGAAATCCTGTGGGACTTGTCCTTCACGCCAGCATAGCTCTATTAGCTGGTGGATCTGTATAGTGAGTGTGTCTTGCCCACTCCTGATAACCTCTATTGGAATCCATCCTTACCTGGAGCCTTGCCAGATGCAAGTTCATTTATAGCACACTTAACTTCTGTTATGGTGGGAAGTGTGTCCAGGTGGTCAAGAGTTGGTAGAGCCTCTATGGCGTTAAGGGCATCATCCGCTAGTTTGGTCTCACTTGAGTAAAGCTCCAAATAGTGCTCTACCCATCTGTCCATCTGCTGTTTCTTATCAGTGATGATTTCTCCAGTCAAGGTTTTCAATCGTGCACTTCTTTTGATCACTGGACCATAGGCTTTCTTTATTCCTTCATACATGCTTCTTATGTCTCCCTTATCACTTGCGATTTGAATGGACTCACATAACTTGATCCAATAATCATTTGCACACTGCCTGGCAGCCTTTTGCACATCCTTCCTAGCTTGCCTTAGCTCACTCAGAGTGTTACGCGTTGGTCTTTCCTTGTTTCTTAAGAGAGCTTTCTTCTTCTTATCAATCAAGGGCTGCAGAGTCTCGCTGTTGGCCGCAAACCAGTCCTGCCTCTTATGATCCACAGTGCCGTAAACCCCTACGGCAGTTTTATAAAGAGTTTCCTTAATTTGACCCCACTTTTCATTTACTGTACAATTTTCTGGTGTATCAGTGAAAGCGTCTTCAAGTTGCTGTTGAAACTGAAAGCACTTTTCAGGATCATGAGTGTTAATAATATTAATCCTGGGGCTAGATTTGTGTTTAGCTGTGTAGATTCTCTTTGGTCTCAGTCTAACTCTTGCAACAACCAAAGAATGATCTGTATCACAGTCAGCACTGTGGTAACTACGAGTCAATGATATATGGTTCAGATGTTGTCTCCGTGTGATGATGAAGTCCAGCTGGTGCCAATGGCCGGATCTTGGATGTTTCCATGTGACCTTATGCATCTCTTTTGTTTTAAAAAAAGAGTTTGTAATACATAGGTCATTGCTGGTGCAATGCTCCAGCAGCCTTTGTCCATTTTCATTCATGCGACCGATGTTGTATTTTCTAAGGGACACTGGCCATGAACTCGAGTCCTTGCCCACACGAGCATTGAAATCGCCGAGCATATAAATGTAGTCAGATTTTGGAACTGCCTTGATCACGGAGTCTAACTCCCCATAGAACAAATCCTTCACATCATCAGAGGAATCGAGTGTCGGTGCATATGCAGTAATAATGGTGGCAAACCCACAAGAGATTGCCAAGCGCAGGGATAATAGTCTTTCATTTCCTCCTGCTGGAATTTCAATCATTCCCAGTAGCGAATTCTTCACTGCAAAGCCCACACCGTGTTGCCTTTTTTCTGCCTGCCCTCTACCCTTCCAGAAAAAGGTGTAGTTGTTTTCCCTGAGTGACCCTTCCTCAGCGAGGCGAGTCTCCTGCAGGCCAGCAATATCAATGTTAAGACGATTGAGTTCGGCATCAATCACAGCCGTTTTTCTCACATCGTCAATATTGGTCAAGTCAGTGGAAAATCCTGGACACATGGTTCTCACATTCCAGGTTGCAAGCCGTAGCTTGAGGTTTCTATTTTTATTTTTGTTTGTACCTGGTGCATTGGTTTTACAGCCTGCGATTCAGATTTTGTCCTAGCCCCAAGCACCCATTGAAGCAGGCAGGCTGTGGCGGATCAGCACCCAATTGGCTGGGGGATGCCCAGCTTGAGGCGGGCGGTAGCTGATCAGTGACACCTATAGGTGTCTCCCACCGTCAGAGGCAACGCGTGGCGCCCCATGTCTACGCCAACTGACAAGGACTTATAACCCGTAACAGTTGCCTCTCGCTTTGATTCCGAGACCAGTTAAGACCAGGGATGGAGTTATTGCCTCTCCATAGCACAAAGCCTGGGCTAAAATATAGAGATCATGTGTTGCCCATGCAGCATGATCCCTCTCTCGGCCTGCCTAGTTCACTCCAGAGGAAAGGTAACACCCCTACATCTGGAACAAGACAAGCTGCAGAAGCTGCCGGATCAGCAAAGCAATGCTCTAACTGTCCGCCTGTCGGAGCTTCGATCCTAGACCAGTCGCCAACCAAGGCTTAGGGCCTGGTCTGCCCTGCCATGACAATTTTGTCTTTAGCTTGCATTTCCTCGCACCAGGGTAAGGCTTGTACCCTCCCAATTGCGCTCTTCCGCCCGAAGCCGTTGGCACAATGTGGGGTGTCGGGTTTGGTAAGCGCCGCCCAACGTTCGGCGCTAACAGAAACCAGGTAGTACCGTTTACTGTTATACGGTAGCTCAGTCATATCTGACTAAGACCTGACTGACAGATTACCTATGGACCTAATCTTAATTCCCCCCCCCCCCCCCCCCCCCCCCCCCACCGGAAAAACCCTAAAATTCCCCCATGGGGTGAGGGAGGTGGGTTCGTACGCCTGTGGGACCAGGTGGTGAAGGTGGGGGAACAGATTGAGAATCCGTATGTGGAAAGGATGATATTGCGGGGGATTAGAAGGGGTTCTGGTAGAATCTCAAAGCTGCGATGGAAGACTATGAGAACTTTCAGTCAGATGGCGGTGGGAACGATTAGTAGTGTGACTCATCGCTGGATGTTGAACAAGGGACGGAGCGCGTATGGGAATGTCCTGAGGGCAATGATGTCAGTTCTTAGCTCAACTTAACTCAACAAAACGCCACACGTAACTCTATTGGACACGCTATGCGAAGAAATAAACTAACGCAGTGGTTCTCAAGCGGCGGGGAACTCCCCCCCCCCCCCCCCCCCCCCACCCCACATGGGAGGAATTTTAGGGTTTTCCCGGGGGTGGGGGTATTAAGAGTATTTCAATATCGGGTTAATGCAATAACCGATTACTTGATATTGTTTTCCCTCAATACTTTACGGTTCTGTACTTCTCGCCCTTCTGAAATTCGTTTTATAACGTAAATAGACCCGCAAATCACGTTTTATCTAGACGGCTAGACTTGTTCTAGTGTATGTTATTAAAGTTAGCTTCCATTTTCATGTATACTATCTAGGGATGGGGGTTGGAGGGGGGTGATTTATAGGAAGAAAATATGACAGAGGTGAATGACATTCTGAACATATGGTGAAGGGGTACATGGGCCAAAAAAGGTTGAGAACCACTGAACTAGAGAACTTGATGACAACTGGCAAGATTGAGGGGGGAAGAACAAGGGGAAGGCAGAGAAATAAATACCTGGATGGTTTGACAACGTGGTATGGTCGAGAAAGAACATAGAGCTGATACACGACTCAGGTGATCGAGTGATATATAGAAATAATACCACCCATGCTTATCGGCATGGCACATGTGTGACACGACGTCGCCAGTCATCCACATTCCCAGTCCATAAAACATTTCTCAATACTTTTAATCGTGAACGGAATCCATCCTGATAACATCTCTATTCTTAGCATGGCAGCTTCTAGAAGCAAGAGGGGGAGCAAAGAGGCGCATGCCGTCATTTGATTGGCTAATACCTTCCTGAGTAACGCTTTCTTTTAGGCCAAATCCATAGTCTAACAGTTGCAGCTCGGATTCCATCTTGATAGGATGCACCTCGATGTGGTGCTGAGTTAAGCCCTGATAATACTATATGATATGTATTCTCTGGATCTAAAGGTACCACTATAAATCATTTTAAATGTTATGGCTATGCCAAGTGAGAAGAAAGAGACGAATGCCAGAGTATTTGTATGAGAAATGTACAAGTGAAGATCCGAACTTCATTGTGAAGTTATACTGAATGTTGCTTTCTTCAGCCTCACATGTCTACCACGCTGAATATTTTGCCATGTCTATCGGTCGTCTGCTATGAAAATCTAAGTATCGTTGATGACTGTAAATCACTCCCAATGCATACCTTTGCACATTCTTAATCAAACTGTAGTAATACTCCTGTGAGTCTACGTCTTATCACTCTTGTGGTCAGAATGTGTGATGCAACATGTTAACCTTTTCCCTGTACATGCTGAGAATATTTGAGTGAGTGAGACGATGCTTTTATAAGTAACATCTCACATTAGTAGAAGGAGAGACGCTTGATTATATCCATATGATTGCGGGACGGGCATGGCACGCCAGAAATACAAGACTAACAAACACTCATAAAGATTTGCCTTGAATGCAGTTTATCTCTGAATATATTGCACTTGTTCCTTTGCAACATTGGTATAGGTTCATATGAACTACGTGCCTAAAGGACAATATGTGTTCAAACCTGTGTCTCGGTTGGCTGAATAGAATTGAGGGCTCATGCTATTTTTCAGGGGAAAGACATGTTTTCCATATGTGTTTGTTTCAAATGTGGAATATTGCTTATGCAATTTTGCTTATTACCTGCTGTGGCAGATATTGATATTACCCAGTAGGGAAAGAACACATGACTAATGGTGATGTTTTGATGGTGCTTGTGAACCGGGTCTAGCTTGAGAAAGGGGAAGTTTGGCAATGTTGTATGAGTAGGGAAGGGATGGGACACTCATGTACCAAAATACCACCCATAGGATTGGTGATTGGTCTGCTAATTGGTTATTGGCCATTAGTTTAATGATATTGCTTAGTGCAGTCATAAATGATACCTGTCTTCCATCTGTCTCATATCTGTCTTATGGTGCTTTGTTCAGCATATTTGTTACAAGATATGAGTTCAATGATACTTATCTCATGGTATTTGCCTCATGTTATCTGTCTCATGCTGCCTGCTTCATAATGATTGCCTTACAATGTCTGTTTCTCATGGTGCCCAGGTCTCCTGTGGTTTAAATCTTATGAGAACCTGGACTTAGACAAGTATTTTAATTTCCTTGTTGATTGTGTAATGTTGTTGTTTGTCCATCAAGAATGATGATGACCATTCATTCCATCCAGTTGGGTTGAAGGTATGGAGCCGTGGGTTCTAAGATGGCTGATAAGGCCTATTTTGGCTCGAAATGTTCTTTGACAATGTGGGCAAGGAATGCTTGACGTTTCTGGAGGAGGATTTCCTGCAGTAGTTTTTCTGTCCTGCCTTTTCTTCACAGCTCTTGCAGTCCTGGTTGCCTCACATATGACTGCACCCTCGCGTAATGATGCACGCCACGAATTTCGGTCTCTGGCTGCAGCCTCCCAGGTGTCATGATGAATTCCAAAAGCATTCAGTGAAATTTTCAGAGTGTCTTTAAAGCGTTTCCTCTGGCCACCTTGGGAGCGTTTACCACAACGCAGTTCGCTGTAAAAAATTTGTTTAGGGAGCCTGTGATCTGGCATGCGAGTCAAGTGACCAGCCCAGCGAATCTGATTCTTCATCAGTAATTGTGTAATGATGCCCCTGACTCAGCATATGGTCTTGTGTTTGTCATTAATAAGGGTGAACCATAAAATATATATCACCCACAGTCCATCAGAGTGGAATGCACTCCCTCACCAGTAAGAGGGGTGGTGTCTGAACAACACCCGCCCCTCTCCTCCCCATTTCCCTCTGTGTATGTTGATATTTAGGTATGACATTGTCTTTGAACCAATGTATAGCAAATGTTTGCCTTTTATATATCAACAGAGAACAGGGATGGTGAAGAGGCTTCATTATTGGGACATACAAATGGGAGTCCCAAGTTCAGAATTGTTATTCCTTTTTCTTTATATGGAGACTTCAGATTTTGCCACAGTAACTACAAATTGAATGTACCAGCCTAAATCTACATCAGTATTTGCTCTGAGATGAAGGCGCTGAATAGGTCGATATATAAACCCAAACACAGGAGGAACTCTATTATTATCAATATTCCAGGGATTACCTTCAATACAAGAAGTAGACATCCTTATTCTTCCTGAGTGACGTCCTGGCTTCAGCAGGCGATAAATGAATGGCTGCTGTGTGTACCTGAGACTTACCATGATTTTCCTCAGGCCTGAATTATCAGTACTAACTGGGAAATATTTACACCAGCTCATCAATAGCTGTAGTGTATTAAGGAAAAAGTGATTCTGACTTAGCTGTTCAATTCCATATGAACGGAATTAATAACTGAAAGGCCTCCCCCGATGTGTCTTCACCTTGCCGTGGTGGGGGAGCTTGAGTGTCCCACTGACCCCAAGCGCTATGCCAATGGATATAAACTACATATTGGACAGTTCTTGGGACAGGGACCAGACTAAGAGAGAGACAACCTGCTGCTCTGCAGGTAGACTGAGGATAGCAGTCTAAATCAGGTGAACGATGCCAATAATAAGTCTGGACACAACCTCTAAGGCTCTCAGCCGAGGGGTATGGCTGAACGTCTCTAAGCCATAAACCCTCGGATGTGAGAGCCTGGCCGACACATACCTATATCAAAATTGAGGTGAGGTACTGAGCACGCTACATGCTTGGTGCAGATACTCGTTCGATGGCTCTTAGCTGGGGGATATGAGGGATCCCCGGATGAGAGGGCCTGGCCGTTTCTCGCCCACAGACGCACGGAGGTAAGGTGCTGAGCCGGCAGCACATGTAGCCTACCTCGTGAGCGAGTACTCAAGGTGGAAAAACACCTCGGTCGCACGTTCCGATGAAAATCTGTAACCGTACTCATGGAGTGAGTGTAGTCAAAGGTGAAAAATTGTCTCGTTGACACTAAATGGAACGCTTGGCTTGCGAATCCATTACGTGGCAGCCCGAAGCAAAAACTTGCGGTGTGGAAGTCGAAATAAGAGTCTAACTTGTCTCGAAACCTGAGGAAGGCTAACCTCATTAAAAATGCCCGCTGAAGTCGGAAGTGCCAGCCTACGGGCGGCAAAATAAAAATGGCACTACGCAATTACGTCCGAGTGAAATGTCTTTCGTGACCGGAAAAGCTCTAACTAGTCTTCCCTCGTGCTAGGAAAATCTACCTAGTTTCCGAATGCCGCTCTTGTTCGGAACAGCTCTGACTAGGTAGTTTTCCGAATGTCCGTCGTGCCTGGAACAGCTCTGATGGGCACAACGACAAAGCACATGTCCGAAACGAAAACTCGCTGAGTGGATACTGTCTGCAGACCGGTCTGGTTTGTGCGGGAACGGCCCGGGGCGAACGAAATGCCCAATATATTGAAGTGAGGATTTAAAGCAGCCATAAGCACGACGTGACGATTCCCTCGGTGAGCCCAGCACCAGGGCGCTATGTGTCGGCCCTGCAATTATGGAAGCCACTCTGGATGGCGGAAAATGCTATGGACTGTCCCTGCCTTCCCTTGAGGGATGATCGAAGTCTTCGACTGTTCCAACTTGACCAACTGGCATGTGGACGGTACCACAAAAGTGAGAGTCTGCCAGGAATGCTAACCTGGTCAAAACAGCATGCAAAAAGTCGGATGTGTTGGCCTGAGGGTTTCGATCCAAGGGTGCCTAACTAGACTCACCGCAATCACATCTGGGGGAAAAACCACTCCGGATGAACGCAAAGAAGAAGATAACTGAAAGGCAGGAACCAGAGTCCTGTATTTTATCCTGATTCTGAAGAATTGCTGGGAGAGACTTGCATTTGGGGAATGCTGCTGAATGTTGGATTCATATTCCTACTAACTGGGTGGTATGCAGATCGTTATGAACAACCCGTACTGAGCTTTGACCTCCCATTATCAGGAGGATTAGAAACTCAGCTCATTGTATAACCCCAGTCGTCAGCTTCTCATGCAGTCTTCTCACCTTTGGGAATTCATCATGATTATCGCTTCAGATACTGTTTCACAGGAGGGAGTGTACTTGTATGGGAACGATCATGATGAAGCTGCTACCTGGGACTTTGCCAACACCGCTTACTGGTGATAACAGGATGATAACGAACCAGAACAGCAGTGTCACTTATGTTTGCCCAAATCAAGAGATTTTAAAATTGTTTCCCTCTCAGTGACAGATGAAAAGATAATACTTGATTTAATTGAGTTTGTTGTGTGGGAGGAGCTAGAGTTTAGTGATGTGTAGGATGGAGGGGAGTTATTTGTTGTAGATTGGTGGTCTCTTGGTGGGTTTTGGGGTGTTGTACCATTGTGTTTTTTCATTACTTGATAAACTATGCATGATTTAAGTTGAAGTGCAGATGTTATAATCAGTGTGGAACCTGGGTCTTCCCTCGACCCCTACAGTTCATTAATAAAACCATGGTAGTGTTGAAAACAGTGTTGAAGTACATGTCCCTCTAAATGTCTTGGTCAGCTGTTGTGAAGTACATTACTTTGTGAATGGCATGTCCAGCTGTTGTCAAGAATCTTTTATGGTGAATGTCCTATTCAACTGTTGTTGGTTTAGTAAATTGTGAAGGTCCTGTATAGATGTTGTCAAGTATCTGTCATGGTACATGTCTTGTTCAACTGTTGATGTAAACATTTCCTTGTGAATGTGTTGTCCAGCTGTTGTCAAGAACATGTCCTTGTGGATGTCTTGTTCAACTGGTGTTAAGTACAGTCATTGTTAATGTTGTGGTCCACTACTGTTGAGTCCAATTGTCCAACTGACAAGTGTCACTTTTGACACAAAATTAAAGGGAGATCTACAAGTGACAGACTGAAACTAATTCCTCGGTTGTAAAGAGCGAATAGTCAAGATTTCTGTATGGCCTTAGAGGGGAACATTTTCTCCTTTAAAAATTTTGAGTAGGAACTTGGGCTTAGGTCTAAGATGCTCACAGTGGGGGTTCGGAGCCATTTTAATTGGTTCCTCTAAAGGGCTTTGCGGGAAGGATTATCCAATTCAATTGGGATGCCTCTAGATAACTAGTTATATCATACCCTGTATCTTATCTATCTATCATATAGATATATTTATAGAGACCTCACCCAATTGGGGCCTCTGTCTTAGTATAAATATGCCACAATATGACGATGATCAACTCCATACTTCGTGCTGAGTGAAATAAACGTAGCAAAGTCCGTGCCTCAAGCCACAGAGCATATGGTGCTCAACCAATATTTTGAGAGACCAAAATTGATAGACCAATATTTTGATAGTCAAATATTTTGATAGACCAATATTTTGACAGGCCAAAATTTTGATAGACCAATATTTCGAGAGACCAATATTTTGATAGACCAATATTTTGATAGACCAATATTTTGATAGACCAATATTTTGACAGGCCAAAATTTTGATAGACCAATATTTTGATAGACCAATCGACATTCCGCCCGCCACCGTGGCGAAGACGTTAGGTTCGCGATTCGTAATCCCGTATATCCGCGTTCGAAACACATCTGCGCGCGTTTAGGCAGCAGAACACGTTGCGTTGGTTTTGCGTGAGTATCGGTGCAGGTCGTTCAGAAAGCAATGGCAAACTACTGAACGTAAACTTGCCAAGAGATTGCAGCGGCAGAAATGATGGTGTTGATTGCGATGTCATGTAAAGAGGATATGCACCAAAAAAATATCGGATCAGTATCACATCGTCTGCCTCACTTCTTAAGAGTGTTTCTGGTATCCACTTTAGGACGAGCTGACCTGGGAACCGAGGTCACAATTTTGTCCCGAAGCAGGAACTGCTGTGATGTGATGGCTTCGTTACATTTTGTAGGCCTGAGAACAAGGAGGATTGGGTGGCTAATCAATTTGGCAAATGACGAGCCGAGCCGCCGAACTGGTGTCAGATAGTGCTCGTAACATTAATAGCACAGTTGAGTTGAGTGGTATTGTGTTGAGTTGTGTTGAGTTGAGCTGAGTTGTGATGAGTTGAGTTGAGCTGAACTGATTTCAGTTAAGTTAAGTTGTGTTGAGCTTAGAACCGCGACATCACTGCACTCAGGACATTCCCATACGCCCTCCGTAGCCTCGTTCAACAGCCAGCTAAGAGTCAATCTGCTAATAGTTCAAACTGCTATCAGATTGAAACTTCTCTTGGTCTTCCCTCTCAGTTTTGAGATTCTTCCAGAACACCTACCGATCCCCTGCAATCTCATTCCTTCCTCGTGTGGGAGTCAGTGATGAAGACAATGTGCGTTGCAGCGGTCTCCTCTAACCAACGGAATGCTACTGTGACTGCTTTCATATTCATTATCATGCTGGAGGTCGTAGCCTCATATGATGATGATGATGATGATGATGATGATGATGGTGATGATGATGATGATGATGATGATGATGATGATTTTACGTTTTATTGGACAGCGCCAAACAGATGATCTCCGCCATGGAAACGGAGTTCGGGGCCACGCTGGATGGAGAAGAAGGTTTACGCTCCAGTCATAGAGTTCCTTCAGAAGCTCCACATCAAGAAGCAGAGGCAGCTCAGAAAGGTCGTCCTCAAACGTTCTTCTAAATGGAGAACGGTGAGGAGTCCGGCTATTTTACTCAAATTACGAGCAATGTACAAGAGACTCCTCCAAGACCAGGTAAGGAAGCAGAGTTATATTTGTTTATTTTAGTATCTTTGATGTGATTGAGCTACCGTATGACATTAGATGACACTTCTTGCTTTCTGTTAGCGCCGAATGTTGGGATATCAGGTCTTTGATGTGATTAAGCTACCGTATGACATTAGATGATACTTCTTGCTTTCTGTTAGACTCCGAATGTTGGGATATCAGGTCTTTGATGTGACTGAGCCACCATTTGGCAGTCGACGGTACTACTTGCTTCATGTTAGCGCCGAATGTTGGGCAACGCTAATCAAACCCGACACCCAACAATGTGCCAACGGCTGTGGGTGGAGGGGAGTAACTGGGAGGATACAGCCTTATCCTGGTGTGAGAAAATGCAACCTAAAGACTAAATGTCCTGGCAGGGCAGACCAGGCCCTAAGCCTTTGTCGGGAACTGGTCTAGGATGGAAGCTCCGACAGGCGGACAGTTAGAAGATTGCTTTGCTGATCCGGCAGCTTCTGCAACTTGCCTTGTTCCAGGCGTATTGCGGTTACCTTCCCTCTGGAGTAAACTAGGCAGGCCGAGTGATTGATCATGCTGTATTGACAACACATAGTCTCTAAATTCAGCCCAGGTTTTGTGCTATAGAGAGGTATAACTCCATGTATCAAACTATCGTATGTCAAGACGGCAAAGTGCCAGTCAGTCAGTCAATATCTTTGGGATATTAGATGGTGAGATCCCAGTCACTTCCACGATGGCCAGCCATGTTCAAAATTGTGATTTGAACACGCCTTATGTGTACCACACACTCTGCTGTTTCGCTTTCATTTTCAACATCATGAAATCAGTATTAACATCTAGAGAGATTAACAATGCTTTAAAAACGAGAATTATCAAATGTTGTGTATATTAAACACTGCAACATGGCTATGAAGCCTGAACAATGAAGAAGAAATTAGAAAGTTGAATGGAGGCCCTGGAGATGTGGACACTCAGAAGAATATGTCGTATCTCACAGAAACAAACACAATCAAATACAGAGGGTTCTAGAAAAACTGGGAATGAAAAAAGTTGATGAAAAAAATTTTAAACAAGGGGCAAGGGAAAAATTTCGGCCACGTTAAAAGACATAACACTCTTATAAAAACCACACTGGACGGTAAGGTTGAAGGCAAGCGATCAAGAGGTAGACAACGATACAAGAGGGAAGATAATATCAAAAGACGGACGAAACAGCAGTCTAATAGATTGTACAATCAAAGCGAGAAACAGTGTTGGAGATCCATTGCAGCCAACCTTCACTGTGAAGACGGCAACTGATTGATTGAATTTAGTATCTGAGCAGTGTGTCCACATGGAATGGAAGACTGGATAGAAAAACAGAAACGATAATTCAGAAAACAAACAACAGCAAATATCAAATAACACCTATTCTAACAATTCAAAATGTCAACATGTACACACAAAAAGAAGCCAGTATACGCTTTATTTGTCCTAACGCTGTGTTACAATGCAAGACATGGACAGTCCTAGAAACACACAGGTGTAAGATCACACTATCTGAGATGAGATTTTGTAAGAAACGCAGCTGGATAAACAAGGAGAGAATAGAGGGAGAATGAAAAGCTAAGGACAAGTGTATGCATAACACCGATTACTGACTTTATAGAACACCAAAGAATTAAATGGTTCGGGACAATTAGAGTGTAACAAGATCAACCAGCTTCTATATGAGAACATAGAGAAGACCAAGAGAACTTCCAATCAGATGGCAGTTGGAACCATGAGCAGGATGACTCTTCGTTGGCTGTTTAATGAGGGGACGGAGCGTGTGTGGGAATGTCCTGAGTGCAGTGTTGTCGTTTATTAGCTCAACTCAACTTAGCTCAGCTCAGCTCAATTCAACTCAACTCAACTCCACTCAACTCAGCTTAGTTTAACTCCACTCCACTCAACTCAACTCAACTCAACTCAACTAAACATCGGGTTACAAGGCGAGCGTGCGTCGTTGTTGGGTAGGCAGGCGGTCAACCCATACACCGACATTCAGTTGGATTTAAACGTTGACTTCTCCTTCACAAAGCAATGGCAAACAACTGAACGTACACTTTCTTAGAAAATCAATCTGGGGTTAGTTGAAACGACCTGCAAAGTACAAGCAACGTTTAACAGGTAGATATACCTGGGCAAGTGTAGACATTTAGATCTCTAGGCACATGGATAACATCAGATGGAACATGCATCACTGAGATAAAGAACATATTTTTTTCTTGGTTCGCATTTCCTTTACAGGACATCGTTGTCAACATCAGCATCTTTCAGCTGATTGTTGATTTCTTGGCAAGTATTACGCTCAGTAGTTTACCATTGCTTTCTGAGCGACCGACTAACATACCCCGTAAGTTACCAACGCGGCGAGAACCACTACGATTCTCGCGCACGTCACGTTACTCACGAGAATATACGGGATTACTGAGAAAGTCGTGTAAATCCTAGACCAGCGAGACAAAGAGCAGAATAGGACAAGCAATAATCTGCATTCTATCAAATGAATAAGGTTTTGTGCAATATGTATTGTCCTTAAAAGTAATAAAAAGAGTTTTTGCATGCTACATAGAACCAGTTTTAACATACGGCTACGAGTCCCGGACAGTTAGTACACAGGCGAAAAAGTCCTTGGAAGCCTTGGAAATTTTGTTTTATAGAAGAATGCGGAAAATTACGAGGGCGAGTCAATACGTAAGTTCTGTGGGATGGCAAGTAAATGTAGTTGGTGTTTTCTACAAGTATCATTAGGTGACAGCAACATCGAACTTTATATTCCCGTTCGTCAGGTCTGCTAGGTGTCCCATGCGCATGCGCAGTGCATAAACAAAATGGCGACTTACTTACGGAGTGTAAAACCAAAGAGGACTTTGTTGGGTGTGATTGCTGCACATTGTATAGATCACGTGACTTGTTGGTGTGATTGCTGCACAATGTATAGATCACGTGACTTTGTTGGGTGTGATTGCTGCACAATGTATAGATCACGTGACATTTGTTGGTTTTTGATGTGCTGCACAATGTATATAGTCATGTGACTTTCTTGGGTTGTGGATTTGCTGCACAAGTGATAGGATCACGTGACTTTGTTGGGTGTGATTGCTGCACATAATGTATAGATCAACGTGACTTTGTTGGGTAAGTGATTGCTGCACAATGGTATGATCATGTGACTTGTTGGATGTGAGTGCTGCACAATGTATAGATCAGTGACTTTGTTGGGTCTATGTGATGCTGCACAATGTATAGATCACGTGACTTTGTTGGGTGTGATTGCTGCACAATGTGTAGATCACGCTGTGTCTTATACACATGTCTGCACAATGTATAGATCACGTGACTTTGTTGGGTGTGATTGCTGCACAATGTGTAGATCATGTGGAGTTTGTTGGTGTGATTGCTGCACAATGTATAGATCATGTGACTTTGTTGGGTGTGATTGCTGCACAATGTATAGATCATGTGACTTTGTTGGGTGTGATTGCTGCACAATGTATAGATCACGTGACTTTGTTGGGTGTGATTGCTGCACAATGTATAGATCACGTGACTTTGTTGGGTGTGATTGCTGCACAATGTGTAGATCACGTGACTTTGTTGGGTGTGATTGCTGCACAATGTATAGATCATGTGACTTTGTTGGGTGTGATTGCTGCACAATGTGTATAGATCATGTGACTTTGTTGGGTGTGATTGCTGCACAATGTATAGATCACGTGACTTTGTTGGGTGTGATTGCTGCACAATGTATAGATCATGTGACTTTGTTGGGTGTGATTGCTGCACAATGTATAGATCATGTGACTTTGTTGGGTGTGATTGCTGCACAATGTATAGATCACGTGACTTTGTTGGGTGTGATTGCTGCACAATGTGTAGATCACGTGACTTTGTTGGGTGTGATTGCTGCACAATGTGTAGATCATGTGACTTTGTTGGGTGTGATTGCTGCACAATGTGTAGATCACGTGACTTTGTTGGGTGTGATTGCTGCACAATGTATAGATCACGTGACTTTGTTGGGTGTGATTGCTGCACAATGTATAGATCACGTGACTTTGTTGGGTGTGATTGCTGCACAATGTATAGATCACGTGACTTTGTTGGGTGTGATTGCTGCACAATGTGTAGATCACGTGACTTTGTTGGGTGTGATTGCTGCACAATGTATAGATCATGTGACTTTGTTGGGTGTGATTGCTGCACAATGTATAGATCACGTGACTTTGTTGGGTGTGATTGCTGCACAATGTATAGATCACGTGACTTTGTTGGGTGTGATTGCTGCACAATGTATAGATCACGTGACTTTGTTGGGTGTGATTGCTGCACAATGTATAGATCACGTGACTTTGTTGGGTGTGATTGCTGCACAATGTATAGATCAGACTTTGTTGTGGCTGTGACATGTGACTTTGTTGGTGTGATTGCTGCACAATGTATAGATCACGTGACTTTGTTGGGTGTGATTGCTGCACAATGTGTAGATCACGTGACTTTGTTGGGTGTGATTGCTGCACATGTGTAGATCACGTGACTTTGTTGGGTGTGATTGCTGCACATGTATAGATCACGTGACTTTGTTGGGTGTGATTGCTGCACATGTATAGATCTGTGACTATTGTTGGGTGTGATTGCTGCACAATGTATAGATCATGTGACTTTGTTGGGTGTGATTGCTGCACAATGTATGAGTATCACGTGACTTTGTTGGGTGTGATTGCTGCACAATGTATAGATCCATGTGACTTTGTTGGTGTGATTGCTGCACAAATGTATAGATCACGTGACTTTGTTGGGTGTGATTGCTGCACAATGTATTAGATCACTGTTACTTGTTGGTGTGATTGCTGCACAATGTATAGATCACTGTAGACTGTGTTGGGTGTGAGTTGGCTGCCAATGGTATAGATCATGTGACTTTGTTGGGTGTGATTGCTGCACAATGTATAGATCAAGTGACTTTGTTGGGTGTGATTGCTGCACAAGTGTGATAGATCATGTGACTTTGTTGGGTGTGATTGCTGCACAATGTATAGATCACTGTGACTTTGTTGGGTGTGATTGCTGCACAATGTAGTAGATCATGTGACTTTGTTGGGTGTGATTGCTGCACAATGTGTAGATCACGTGACTTTGTTGGGTGTGATTGCTGCACAATGTATAGATCACGTGACTTTGTTGGGTGTGATTGCTGCACAATGTGTAGATCACGTGACTTTGTTGGGTGGTGATTGCTGCACAATGTATAGATTCATGTGACTTTGTTGGGTGTGATTGCTGCCATGTGTAGATCAACGTGACTTTGTTGGGTGTGATTGCTGCACGAATGTGTAGATCAAGTGACTTTGTTGGGTGTGATTGCTGCACAATGTATAGATCATGTGACTTGTTGGGTGTGATTGCTGCACAATGTATAGATCATGTGACTTTGTTGGGTGTGATTGCTGCACAATGTATAGATCACTGTGACTTTGTTGGGTGTGATTGCTGCACAATGTATAGATCACTGTGACTTTGTTGGGTGTGATTGCTGCACAAATGTATAGATCTACGTGACTTTGTTGGGTGTGATTGCTGCACAATGTGTGATCATGTGACTTTGTTGGGTGTGATTGCTGCACAATGTATAGATCAGTGTGACTTTGTTGGTGTGATTGCTGCACAATGTAGTAGATCACAGTGTGACTTTGGTTGGGTGGTGATTGCTGCACAATGTATAGAATCACGTGACTTTGTTGGGTGTGATTGCTGCCACAATGTATGATCACGTGACTTTGTTGGGTGTGATTTGCTGCACAATGTTAGATAACGTGGACTTTGTTGGGTGTGATTGGGCTGCACAATGTAATAGATCAAGTGACTTTGTTGGGTGTGATTGCTGCACAATGTATAGGATCATGTGAGACTTTGTTGGGTGTGATTGCTGCCACAATGTATAGATCACTGTGACTTTGTTGGTGTGATTGCTGCACATTGTATAGATCATGTGACCTTTGTTGTGGTAGTGTATTGCTGCACATATGTATTAGATCACGTGTATCTTTGTTGGTGTGATTGCTGCCAATGTATAGATCACGTGACTTTGTTGGGTGTGATTGCTGCACAAATGTATAGATCATGTGACTTTGTTGGGTGTGATTGCTGCACAATGTATAGATCAAGTGACTTTGTTGGGTGTGATTGCTGCACAATGTGTAGATCATGTGACTTTGTTGGGTGTGATTGCTGCACAATGTATAGATCATGTGACTTTGTTGGGTGTGATTGCTGCACAATGGATAGATCACGTGACTTTGTTGGTGTGATTGCTGCACAATGTAGTAGATCACGTGACTTTGTTGGGTGTGATTGCTGCACATGGATAGATCAAGTGACTTTGTTGGGTGTGATTGCTGCACAATGTGTAGATCACGTGACTTTGTTGGGTGTGATTGCTGCACAATGTGTAGATCACGTGACTTTGTTGGGTGTGATTGCTGCACAATGTGTAGATCACGTGACTTTGTTGGGTGTGATTGCTGCACAATGTGTAGATCACGTGACTTTGTTGGTGTGATTGCTGCACATGTATAGATCATGTGACTTTGTTGGGTGTGATTGCTGCACAATGTGTAGATCACGTGACTTGTTGGGTGTGATTGCTGCACAATGTATAGATCATGTGACATTGTTGGGTGTGATTGCTGCACAATGTATAGATCATGTGACTTTGTTGGGTGTGATTGCTGCACAATGTATAGATCATGTGACTTGTTGGGTGTGATTGCTGCACAATGTATAGATCACGTGACTTTGTTGGTGTGATTGCTGCACAATGTATAGATCATGTGACTTTGTTGGTGTGATTGGCTGCACAATGTAGTAGATCACGTGACTTTGTTGGTGTGATTGCTGCACAATGTATAGATCATCGTGACTTTGTTGGGTGATGATTGCTGCACAATGTATAGATCATGTGACTTTGTTGGGTGTGATTGCTGCACAATGTATAGATCACGTTGACTTTGTTGGGTGTGATTGCTGCACAATGTATAGATCACGTGACTTTGTTGGGTGTGATTGCTGCACAATGTATAGATCACGTGACTTTGTTGGGTGTGATTGCTGCACAATGTATAGATCACGTGACTTTGTTGGGTGTGATTGCTGCACAATGTATAGATCACGTGACTTTGTTGGGTGTGATTGCTGCACAATGTATAGATCACGTGACTTTGTTGGGTGTGATTGCTGCACAATGTATAGATCACGTGACTTTGTTGGGTGTGATTGCTGCACAATGTATAGATCATGTGACTTTGTTGGGTGTGATTGCTGCACAATGTATAGATCACGTGACTTTGTTGGGTGTGATTGCTGCACAATGTATAGATCACGTGACTTTGTTGGGTGTGATTGCTGCACAATGTATAGATCACGTGACTTTGTTGGGTGTGATTGCTGCACAATGTATAGATCACGTGACTTTGTTGGGTGTGATTGCTGCACAATGTATAGATCACGTGACTTTGTTGGGTGTGATTGCTGCACAATGTATAGATCATGTGACTTTGTTGGGTGTGATTGCTGCACAATGTATAGATCATGTGACTTTGTTGGGTGTGATTGCTGCACAATGTATAGATCACGTGACTTTGTTGGGTGTGATTGCTGCACAATGTATAGATCATGTGACTTTGTTGGGTGTGATTGCTGCACAATGTATAGATCACGTGACTTTGTTGGGTGTGATTGCTGCACAATGTATAGATCACGTGACTTTGTTGGGTGTGATTGCTGCACAATGTATAGATCATGTGACTTTGTTGGGTGTGATTGCTGCACAATGTATAGATCACGTGACTTTGTTGGGTGTGATTGCTGCACAATGTATAGATCACGTGACTTTGTTGGGTGTGATTGCTGCACAATGTATAGATCACTGTGACTTTGTTGGGTGTGATTGCTGCACAATGTATAGATCACGTGACTTTGTTGGGTGTGATTGCTGCACAATGTATAGATCACGTGACTTTGTTGGGTGTGATTGCTGCACAATGTATAGATCACGTGACTTTGTTGGGTGTGATTGCTGCACAATGTATAGATCACTGTGACTTTGTTGGGTTGTGATTGCTGCACAATGTAGTAGATCACGTGACTTTGTTGGGTGTTGATTTGCTGCACAATGTATAGATCACGTGACTTTGTTGGGTGTGATTGCTGCACAATGTATAGATCATGTGACTTTGTTGGGTGTGATTGCTGCACAATGTATAGATCACTGTGACTTTGTTTGGGTGTGATTGCTGCACAATGTATAGATCACAGTGACTTTGTTGGGTGTGATTGCTGCACAATGTATAGATCATGTGACTTGTTGGTGTGTGATTGCTGCACAATGTGATAGATCATGTGACTTTGTTTGGGTGTGATTGCTGCACAATGTGTAGATCACGTGACTTTGTTGGGTGTGATTGCTGCACAATGTATAGATCATGTGACTTTGTTGGGTGTGATTGCTGCACAATGTGTAGATCATGTGACTTTGTTGGGTGTGATTGCTGCACAATGTATAGATCATGTGACTTTGGGTTGGGTGTGATTGCTGCGACAATGTATAGATCACGGTGACTTTGTTGGGTGTGATTGCGTGCACAATGTATAGATCATGTGACTTTGTTGGGTTGTGATATTGCTGCACAATGTATAGATCACTGTGACTTTGTTGGGTGTGATTGCTGCACAATGTATAGATCAAGTGACTTTGTTGGGTGTGATTGCTGCACAAATGTATAGAATCATGTGACTTTGTTGGGTGTGATTGCGGCACAATGTATAGATCATGTGACTTTGTTGGGTGTGATTGCTGCACAATAGTAGATCACGTGACTTTGTTGGGTTGTGATTGCTGCACAATGTGTAGATCACGTGACTTTGTTGGGTGTGATTGCTGCCCAAATGTATAAGAATCACGTGACTTGTTGGTGTGATTGCTGCACAATGTTAGATCACGTGACTTTGTTGGGTGTGATTGCTGCACAATGTATAGATCACGTGACTTTGTTGGGGTGTGATTGCTGCACAATGTATAGATCACGTGACTTTGTTGGGTGTGATTGCTGCACAATGTATAGATCACGTGACTTTGTTGGGTGTGATTGCTGCACAATGTATAGATCACGTGACTTTGTTGGGTGTGATTGCTGCACAATGTATAGATCACGTGACTTTGTTGGGTGTGATTGCTGCACAATGTATAGATCATGTGACTTTGTTGGGTGTGATTGCTGCACAATGTATAGATCACGTGACTTTGTTGGGTGTGATTGCTGCACAATGTATAGATCACGTGACTTTGTTGGGTGTGATTGCTGCACAATGTATAGATCACGTGACTTTGTTGGGTGTGATTGCTGCACAATGTATAGATCACGTGACTTTGTTGGGTGTGATTGCTGCACAATGTATAGATCACGTGACTTTGTTGGGTGTGATTGCTGCACAATGTATAGATCACGTGACTTTGTTGGGTGTGATTGCTGCACAATGTATAGATCACGTGACTTTGTTGGGTGTGATTGCTGCACAATGTATAGATCACGTGACTTTGTTGGGTGTGATTGCTGCACAATGTATAGATCACGTGACTTTGTTGGGTGTGATTGCTGCACAATGTATAGATCACGTGACTTTGTTGGGTGTGATTGCTGCACAATGTATAGATCATGTGACTTTGTTGGGTGTGATTGCTGCACAATGTATAGATCACGTGACTTTGTTGGGTGTGATTGCTGCACAATGTATAGATCATGTGACTTTGTTGGGTGTGATTGCTGCACAATGTATAGATCACGTGACTTTGTTGGGTGTGATTGCTGCACAATGTATAGATCACGTGACTTTGTTGGGTGTGATTGCTGCACAATGTATAGATCACGTGACTTTGTTGGGTGTGATTGCTGCACAATGTATAGATCACGTGACTTTGTTGGGTGTGATTGCTGCACAATGTGTAGATCACGTGACTTTGTTGGGTGTGATTGCTGCACAATGTATAGATCATGTGACTTTGTTGGGTGTGATTGCTGCACAATGTTATAGATCACGTGACTTTGTTGGGTGTGATTGCTGCACAATGTATAGTGATCAGGACTGACGTGACTTTGTTGGGTGTGATTGCTGCACAATGTAGTAGATCATGTGACTTTTTTGGGTGTGATTGCTGCACAATGATAGATCACTGACTTGTGTGTGTAGCTTGCGGCACATATGGATAGATACACGTGACTTTGGTTGGTGTGATTGCTGCACAATGGTAGATCACTGTGACTTATGTTTGGGTGTGATTGCTGCACAATGTATAGATCATGTGACTTTGTTGGGTGTGATTGCTGCACAATGTAGTATGATCACGTGACTTTGTTGGGTGTGATTGCTGCACAATGTATAGATCACGTGACTTTGTTGGGTGTGATTGCTGCACAATGTGTAGATCATGTGACTTTGTTGGGTGTGATTGCTGCACAATGTATAGATCACGTGACTTTGTTGGGTGTGATTGCTGCACAATGTATAGATCACGTGACTTTGTTGGGTTGTGATTGCTGCACAATGTATAGGATCACGTGACTTTGTTGGGTGTGATTGCTGCACAATGTATAGATCACGTGACTTTGTTGGGTGTGATTGCTGCACAATGTATAGATCACGTGACTTTGTTGGGTGTGATTGCTGCACAATGTATAGATCATGTGACTTTGTTGGGTGTGATTGCTGCACAATGTGTAGATCACGTGACTTTGTTGGGTGTGATTGCTGCACAATGTATAGATCATGTGACTTTGTTGGGTGTGATTGCTGCACAATGTATAGATCATGTGACTTTGTTGGGTGTGAATTGCTGCACAATGTATAGATCACGTGACTTTGTTGGGTTGTGATTGCTGCACAATGTATAGATACGTGACTTTGTTGGGTGTGATTGCTGCACAATGTATAGATCACGTGACTTTGTTGGGTGTGATTGCTGCACAATGTGTAGATCATGTGACTTTGTTGGGTGTGATTGCTGCACAATGTATAGATCATGTGACTTTGTTGGGTGTGATTGCTGCACAATGTATAGATCATGTGACTTTGTTGGGTGTGATTGCTGCACAATGTATAGATCACGTGACTTTGTTGGGTGTGATTGCTGCACAATGTATAGATCACGTGACTTTGTTGGGTGTGATTGCTGCACAATGTATAGATCACGTGACTTTGTTGGGTGTGATTGCTGCACAATGTATAGATCACGTGACTTTGTTGGGTGTGATTGCTGCACAATGTATAGATCACGTGACTTTGTTGGGTGTGATTGCTGCACAATGTATAGATCAAGTGACTTTGTTGGGTGTGATTGCTGCACAATGTATAGATCACGTGACTTTGTTGGGTGTGATTGCTGCACAATGTATAGATCATGTGACTTTGTTGGGTGTGATTGCTGCACAATGTATAGATCATGTGACTTTGTTGGGTGTGATTGCTGCACAATGTATAGATCATGTGACTTTGTTGGGTGTGATTGCTGCACAATGTATAGATCACTGTGACTTTGTTGGGTGTGATTGCTGCACAATGTATAGATCACGTGACTTTGTTGGGTGTGATTGCTGCACAATGTATAGATCATGTGACTTTTGTTTGGGTGTGATTGCTGCCAATGTATAGATCATGTGACTTTGTTGGGTGTGTTGCTGCACAATGTATAGATCACGTGACTTTGTTGGGTGTGATTGCTGCACAATTTAGAAGATCACGTGACTTTGTTGGGGTGTGATTGCTGCACAATGTATAGATCACGTGACTTTGTTGGGTGTGATTGCTGCACAATGTATAGATCACGTGACTTTGTTGGGTGTGATTGCTGCACAATGTATAGATCACTGTGACTTTGTTGGGTGTGATTGCTGCACAATGTATAGATTCATGTGACTTGTTGGGTGTGATTGCTGCACAATGTATAGATCATGTGACTTGTTGGGTTGTGATTGCTGCACAATGTATAGATCACGTGGACTTTGTTGGGTGTGATTGCTGCACAATGGTATAGATCACGTGACTTTGTTGGGTGTGATTGCTGCACAATGTATAGGATCACGTGACTTTGTTGGGTGTGATTGCTGCACAATGTGTAGATCACGTGACTTTGTTGGGTGTGATTGCTGCACAATGTATAGATCACGTGACTTTGTTGGGTGTGATTGCTGCACAATGTATAGATCATGTGACTTTGTTGGGTGTGATTGCTGCACAATGTATAGATCACGTGACTTTGTTGGGTGTGATTGCTGCACAATGTATAGATCACGTGACTTTGTTGGGTGTGATTGCTGCACAATGTATAGATCACGTGACTTTGTTGGGTGTGATTGCTGCACAATGTATAGATCACGTGACTTTGTTGGGTGTGATTGCTGCACAATGTATAGATCATGTGACTTTGTTGGGTGTGATTGCTGCACAATGTATAGATCATGTGACTTTGTTGGGTGTGATTGCTGCACAATGTATAGATCACGTGACTTTGTTGGGTGTGATTGCTGCACAATGTATAGATCACGTGACTTTGTTGGGTGTGATTGCTGCACAATGTATAGATCACGTGACTTTGTTGGGTGTGATTGCTGCACAATGTATAGATCAATGTGACTTTGTTGGGTGTGATTGCTGCACAATGTATAGATCACGTGACTTTGTTGGGTGTGTATTGCTGCACAATGTATAGATCACGTGACTTTGTTGGGTGTGAATTGCTGCACAATGTATAGATCACGTGACTTTGTTGGGTTGTGATTGCTGCACAAATGTATAATCATAACGTGACTTTGTTGGTGTGATTGCTGCACAATGTATAGATCACGTGACTTTGTTGGGTGTGATTGCTGCACAATGTATAGATCACGTGACTTTGTTGGGTGTGGATTGCTTGCACAATGTATAGATCACGTGACCTTTGTTGGGTGTGATTGCTGCACAATGTATAGATCACGTGACTTTGTTGGGTGTGATTGCTGCACAATGTATAGATCACTGTGACTTTGTTGGGTGTGATTGCTGCACAATGTATAGATCACGTGACTTTGTTGGGTGTGATTGCTGCACAATGTATAGATCATGTGACTTTGTTGGGTGTGATTGCTGCACAATGTATAGATCATGTGACTTTGTTGGGTGTGATTGCTGCACAATGTATAGATCATGTGACTTTGTTGGGTGTGATTGCTGCACAATGTATAGATCATGTGACTTTGTTGGGTGTGATTGCTGCACAATGTATAGATCATGTGACTTTGTTGGGTGTGATTGCTGCACAATGTATAGATCACGTGACTTTGTTGGGTGTGATTGCTGCACAATGTATAGATCACTGTGACTTTGTTGGGTGTGATTGCTGCACAATGTATAGATCATGTGACTTTGTTGGGTGTGATTGCTGCACAATGTATAGATCACTGTGACTTTGTTGGGTGTGGATTGCTGCACAATGTATAGATCACGTGACTTTGTTGGGTGTGATTGCTGCACAATGTATAGATCACGTGACTTTGTTGGGTGTGATTGCTGCACAATGTGTAGATCATGTGACTGACTTTAACTTTTCTTGTTTCCTTCGCTCTCTTTGAACTCTGACGTAGTCCATACATGTGCTGCTACATCAAGTTCACTGGACTGATTGTTGCGTGCGGATTAGCTTCCCCGATTACCAGTGTCCTTCGACATCAGATTAACTCACTCCGACTTCTGAGGTGTTTGTAATATACGTCTCCAGGTCAAGGGCGAGAAGTCAACATTATAGTTCAACCAGCTGGTGTAGTGGTTGAACCCGCTAACTCGGCATCAGGACACCGAAAGTTTAAAAGCGAGCGATTAATCTATTTGGCCATGCTGACCTTCACTTAAAAATTTGTTAATTCTATTGACTGTTTATGTTCACAGATTCATGCGCGATTTCGCAAAGTTATCCGGCTGGTTGTGGCTGTGATTCGGTTCATTGAGACTATTCGGTTCATGTAAGCATTCTCTTAGTTTATTATCTTAGCCGAAGTTAGTCGCTTGATAAATTAGTGCGAAGCAGCGAAAGATGTCAATTGCAGCGAGAATAAGAGTGTTGAAGTGCTACAAAGTGGCTGTGCTGTTGTATAGATGTGAAACGTGGACAATGAGCAGACAAACTGAAGGGAAAAAAAACTTCTATTGTTTGTCCATCAAGAATGAAGATGACCATTCATTTCATCCAGTGGGGTTGAAAGCATGGAACCATGAGTTCTAAGATGGCTGATAAAGGCAATGTGGGCAAAGAATTCTTGACGTTCCAGGAGGAGGATCTCTTGCAGTGGTTTTTCTGTCCAGCCTTTTCTTCACAGCTCTTGCATCCCTGGTTGCTTCTCAAGTGACTGCAGCCCTTGGGTAATGATGCACGCCACGAAATTGGTCTTTGGCAGCAGTCTCCCAGGTGTCATGATGTATTCCAAAAGCTTTGAGTGACATTTTCAGAGTGTCTTTAAAGCGTTTCCTCTGGCCGTCTTGGGAGCGTTTACCACAACGCAGCTCACTGTAAAAAAATCGTTTAGGGAGCCTGTGATCTGGCAGGCAAGTTAAGTGACCATCCCAGCGAATCTGATTCTTCATTAGTAGAGTGTGGATACTGGGCATGGGCGCTCTTTCTAGGACTTCAGTGTCTGGGATCTTGGCTGGCCATTTAATCTTCAGTAGCTTCCTAAGGCAGACTGTGTGTAAGTGGTTTAATTTCCTAGCGTGTCGCTGATAAACAGTCCGGGTTTCACAAGCATATAGCAGTATGGATAATACAACTGCTTTATAGACTTTCAGCTTTGTTTGCATGCTTATTCCATTTCTGTCCCACTGGATGAAATAAATGGTCATCATCATTCTTGATGGACAAACATCAGCCATCTTAGAACTCACGGGCTCAAATTTTCAATCCCACTAGATGAAATAAATGGTTATCATCATTCTTGATGGACAAACACAAGCCATCTTAGAACTCACAGCCGCAAACTTTCAACCCCACTGGATGAGATGAATGGCCATCACCATTCTTGACGGACAAACACCACCAACTTAAGCAGTATGTATGTGCTACAGTAACCATGTCCCACGGATGTGTTCTGCAAGTCACATAAATTAAAAACAGGGATTCAAAAGGAAGAGGTTATACTTCATTGTACCAGGTTTGCTTCCATATGACGCTGTCTATTTCCTCAGAGCTTCCTGTTGAAATTGTAGCACTAACAGCAAGCACTGCAAAGCTCCAGCGACGAGCCCCAGGAGTTTCCGAGAAAATTGATTGCGTGAACCGAACGACGTGGGAGGAAATCGAACCCACAACCTTCAGAGCGCGAGACTAGCCGGGTACCCACTTCAGCAACTACACTCCCACACGAGTAAAGAAATGACAACAGTCGTTTTATTTAATTTTCGCTTTTTTCCGCTTAGTTCATCATCATCATGTACCATGGTCTATAAGCTTGGGCGGTCATGTTCCGCCATCTCACTCAATCACCAGAGTCGTGGATCAGCTCTGTGCTCTTGTCTCGACCATACAACGTGGCCAAGCCATCCAGATATTTACTTCTCTGCCTTCCCCTTGTTCTCTTCCCCTCGATCTTGCCAGTTGTCACCAAGATCTCCAATTTGTTTCTTCTCGTAACGTGACCAAACAGTTGTGACTGTCTACGTCTAACTTCTATAATCAGTTTAGTTTTATTTGTTTTTTGTAGGACTTGATCATTGATTTTTTTTTTCTGTCTGTCCATGGAATTCTTTGCATTTTCCTCAAAAACCACATTTTCCACAACCATGTGACGTTCTTCAAGAGATTGTCTGCTCATTGTCCACGCTTCACATCTATACAAAATTACAGTGTCCATGTAGCACCTCAACATTCTTTTTCTCTTTGTAAATGGCATCTTTTTATTCCATCTTCGCCTTAGCCATTCTTGTTCCAACATTTTAAAGGCATGGCCCAAGTAGTATAACCGGAGTCACGCCAATACCACCACCCCACACCCCAGCGTTGGGCACCGATACCGCCACCCTAGCACCACCCTAAGGACTGTCGAATAGGGGTCCGCACCGACCCCCAGTCGCCCCCCTAAGGGCTCGAATAGGGGGTCCGAACCGACCCCCATTCGCACCCCTATGGGGGTCCGAACCGATCCCAGCAAGAGAGGCTCGCCTCGGTACTATCATTTTGACTCGATATATTTCTCATAGCCAGACCTCCGCTCAGCTAATTAGACACCTCCCTCATACCTAAAAATGGAGGGTTGTAAGCGGTTCAAGCTTGGTGTGCGCTGCGGCCTCCCCCACAGCGGTAGCGGCTTTTGCTTTCGACACACCGCGGAAATATTGTGTGGCGTGTTGATAGATGAGTGCTGTGAAAGGGGGTGCCCGCGCTGCGTCAAAGAGGTTGCGGAAAAAATGTTCCGGCGTCTTGAAGAAGAAACAGGCGTTAAGGTGATCTATGTCCAAGGGTTGGAACGAGCCCCGCCGCATATCCGACAGACCCTAGAGAGGGCGCAAAACAACCTACCGGCGAATTAGACACACACCCTCCCTTGTGTATATCGAGATGGATACCCCATGGCTGTAACTATAGCGTAATTTTCGGCAGGGCAACAGCGAGCAACCATATTTTGTTATAGGGGGTGACTATACCGCGATACACAATTAGAGCGGTACCAACCAGCCATATCAAGATGGGCACCGCTACAAACATGCGAATACGAACGGGAGCACTCGGCGAGCGGGCACGCAAATTACCACCAACACAAATTGCAACAGCCAGGACCCCCTCCCAGAAATATTAGGTGGCGCCGGGCATCGCGTCGAATTAGAGGTTGACTTATTGGGCACATACAGATGGAGACCTATGGATGTGAGTGGCCGAAGCTCGACACAGAATTCATTGCGGCCGGCCATGCATCGACCTTTATTGTTCTCGGCACGATGAGCAGGCAAAGCGGGGTGAGGTGATAGAAGAGTGCATATTCTGTGAGAGGGGTGTTAGGAAACCATATGAGATGTGTGAGCGTTGCACACTAGACGCGCTTCATAAGATGTTTCGGAAGTTTGAAAAGACGACCGGCATCAAGCTGCTACTCTATAAAGGGATGAAGCTAAGTCCTCAATATGAACCAGAGGGCCGCCCACCATACCAAGGATGAATAGGTGTAGGTGCATAATGGGGCATACGCACTCGCATGCAACACACACACACACACACACGCACACACACGCACGCATACACACACTGAGCGTAGCGCAAATTTCAGTCAGGGCTACCCCCAGTGGGAGCAACCCAAGCCGTGGGTAGCCTCTACCGGCCCCGACAAGGATGAGACAAAGTAAACTTGTGCACCGTGACCACCCAGTGTAAGAACCTGTCTCAAGCTTTATACTTCCGCATTCCCCGCATGCCGAAGTCACAAACTTGTGACTTACGGAATGTGGAAGTCTTTTTTACTAGCTTTCAGAAAAGCATCTCTCCCACCAACTCCACATTACATCTCGCCCTATCTGCACACTCCAATTGCAACTTATCCCGTCAACTAAACACACTCTCCCACACACACGCGCGTTGACAGGAAAAAACCACTTGAGATGCCAGGTGTCTTACAACCGTATAGCCTACATTAGTGAAAGGAACTGCTGTGTAAAGTGCGGCTTTGCATAACTGGATTATAATACATACAGGACGTTGTGGTGATTAGACTTCATCAGCAAAAACATAACAGATAACATTCACAACAGGGGGAGAGAAAAAAGCAAGGGAAAAAATGTTCATACATACCTCAGAATTTTACATTGTTTATCTGAGTAGTATATCACCACTTCCGCGCATTACTGAAATCCAGTGGCGGATCGTTCCGTGGAATAGGGGGGCGGTTCCAAACTGTCCTGATCGTGTATACATGTTATTTCGACCCTATAGCTTTTACGAACTCTGCCCGTGCCTCGTCTCTCCCTTTCAGAATGAGAGATTTTTTTGTCTCTTCGTCCAGATCTGCCGGCGCCTTGCTCCGAATATCTTTTTTTCAACTGGTGAAATTTCTTTTCTTCAGCTGTAATTATTTTATACTCCACGTCTGTAATTCTCCCATCATCCAAAGCCTTTGAAACAAGGTCGGCTATACTGGAAAGCTTAGCCGTCGCCAGAGTGCAAATTTCATCGTGTTTCTTAGCTTTCGATGTTAGTTTGCGGGACGCTAGCTTGCTCCCAGCGGACATGATTCCACAAGCTAGGGCAGCTATCTCAAGCCCGACAACTACAGGGGCAGCGATAATGGTGGTAAGAAGCCCAACACCCCCAACACCCATACCAAGGCTAGCCGCCAGCATCACGCTGTCCACAGCGTCTAATGCATTAACGGCACGCCGATATCTTTTATACAGTGCATCCCGTTTGTCCCTTTCATCTTCCAGAGACTTCCGAAGACGGGTAAGCTCTTGAATGCGATAGGTACCGCCGTCACTAGTATCAAATGAGGGATAGAGCGACATTATTCTTTGCGCGTAAAACCTACTTCTTCAACTGAGATATTAAATGTTCAATGCGAACGGTGCTAATCGGCCCTGTAGTGAACAAAAACAGGACAAAAGCAGTAACGGTATTAAAAATGATTTCATCCACCGCAACCTCACCGAGCTCTACTATAATGTCCGTCTCTAGTTGCCCGGGCCGCCCACGTCCCGTCGGCCGCAGAAGTGATTACGAGAGCAACATGCCTGGGGAGTGTTGACGCACTCCATTTAATAGAGACCCCAAGAAGGACTGGGACAACCTCAGTCTGCGCCGCAGTCCCAATAGCTAACTCGAGATAGATGGTTGACTCCTTAGGAGGCTTACCTAGCATATCAAGGTCGGCTTTACACTCTGTAACGGCCTTCAGACAATATTTAGTCCCCTGGGCTTTAGCCTCAGTCACCGATACGGCATAGAAGAGAGGCTTGGCGCCAATCTGCTCTTAGTGATCGGCTAGAGATTGAGTTGACCTTTAACGACGCTTCCCGCGTGATTCGCGCAACTGGTAAAGATGCCGGCAACTCCACATATTCCCTAGAAAACATCTGTCTCGAGTACGAAGTAGTCACTGAACCCACGTTGGCCCGGCTAATTCGTAGCATGTATGAGAGCCGTATGGTAGTGTTATACGAGCGTGTCCTACGGCATAGACGGATCCCTCAGAAAAAGGAGGACTCGATATGGAACATCAATCTGAATACACCGTGTAAGTCTTTGAAAGGCATTCTCCTATTATGGGAAGATCCCGCCAACCAAAGGTATTTTGCACGCCAACCAGAGTTGTTTTACAACCCGCAGATCACCAAAGTTGAAGTCATCGTAGAAGGACAAGCCAATTAGCTATTTGCGCACGGCTTAGCACCACACCAGCTCTGGGACGAAGCCAGGAAATTCTTTGACGGTGGCCTCAAAAGGCACCCTGAGACAAGCGCAGTCGCAAACGAGCTAGGAGTGTTCGATGTCAGTCTAGGCCAGTACTTGACGAAAAAATTCTGCTTGTGGCTGGACTTCCGGACCTCCGACGATGACCATCTTCACGGCAGCGGCCGGTGTGTAGAGAACGGCTCTAAGGGTATCACTCTCCAGATCACAAAATAGGCTGAACCGGCGGGGCCACTGTACTGTTACGTTTATTTGGTTATGGACGGAAAGCTGAACATCGACACCGGGAGATTCGTTAGTGCTGTTTATTAATGGAGTTCCCACTTAAGCCACACTCGGCCGTCATCACGGGCCCCACATCGTGTGGTAAAACAGAATTCATTCTCGACCTTCTGGAAGGCCCGTACAGGGGTGTTTTCGAGCATATTGTCATTGCTTGCCCTTCGGTACGATACAATGAAACATACCGGGCCCGACCGTGGGTGTGGTCAGATCCCGAGGTCTTCATATTTAACTCAGGTGATCGGCTGCTCAAATGGCTAGAGGCCTCCTATAAAATGTTTCAGGGGACGCCGACATTATACATCATTGATGACTGCAGCGCAGAAGACGCTATCGCACAGAAGCGGATTATGTTGACTTATCTAGCCTTTAGCGGGCGACATGCCCAGCAAAGTCTGTGGGTTCAAACCCAGAAGTACAACGCCGTTGCGAAAGGCCTCAGGGCGCAGACACAGTGGGTGGCGTTCTTCCATTCCAAGGATAAGGATGGCTTTGAAGACTACCTGGACGAGAATTACTTTACCCACTCTCGGGAGGAATGTGATGGGGTGCGAAAGCAACTCGAAACTAATGAGTTCTCAAAGCTGGTACTGAGGACCAAGTTCCCATTTTCTTATAAAGTGCTCAAAGCTGGTGAGGTTTGTTAGATACTAAGCATATGTTAAGCATCAGCTAAGCATATGTTAAGCATCAGCTAAGCATATGTTAAGCATCAGCGAAGCACCACTTATGCATGTGTGAAGCAGTGCTTTGTTACTCCGTAACAGCCTTAGTTGTATTACAACTGATATGCACATGTTGTGTGCTTGGATGGGCTGTGCATTCCTATATTAGAGTTAGACGTTGGGTATTTGCAAACGCCGTGATGGATTGTGGCACCATACTCGACCAGCTGTTACGTGAAGAGGCAAAGCCAGCAGAGTCTGCTCCGGATGCAACACCTACAACAACACCACAGTCCGGACCTGCAACGCCACCTGCCACAACGTCACAGTCCGGACATGTAGTGCATCGTGAAAGGCTGGCAGCACTTGCTGCTGGGGGACGTGCCGGGCAGTATATAGGAAGTAAGTACTCCAAACTTACAGTGGAACAGGTTGAGGCCTTGCCTGATCAAGAAATTGAGAAGCTATATGCGAGGCACGAGGCGAGGCTTGGAGCGACAATAATAAAGACCCTGGGCACGGCTATGCTACAGATGTACGCACAAGTGGCAAGTATGTTCCTCCCCATTGCTGATAATCAAGCTTTGGTGACAGACCTGGAGGCCGACCCGTTTCTAGGGCATGCGCTAAACACAGTTACATGTGAACTCTACCATAAGTTCGGTATGTGCTTAGCACCTGCAACTGTCGCGCTAGCAACTTTTAGGCACTGCCATTTTGGACATATCTGCCCTTAGCAAGAACAAGATGGAGGAGGAGACCCCCGAAATTGCTCCACAGGAGACGGAGAAACTAGTGACGAAGGACCCCAGAAAAGTTGCGGCTGGGAAGAGAGGAGCTGCGGCTCGAAAGAGTCGTGAAGCAGAGAGGTTGTCTCTAGCTCTGCAGCAGGCTGTTCGTGAGAAGAAATGAAAGTTAGCCCCGGGGCATGAGCAGGCCCCGCCACCGCTGTTTCCAATGGTGCCCGTTGATTACCGCGGCTGGACTCCCTGGATTATCGGAGTGGCTGGCGTTGTCGTTGTCGTCGGTGTAATTAGGCAGAAATTGCGGCGGACTAAAGCACCTGCCCCAACTGCGCCCTCCAAGAGACGGGATACTAACGTATTAAAGAATAGAGATCCATTTTATATGGAATAATGGCAGGTGTTGACGGGAAAGCTATTGTTAACGCCGTTTACCACGGCACTGTGGTGGCTGCGCTTACGGTAGGCACCGCAAAACTGACCAAGGTGATTTTCAAAGGGGCAACCTTGCCCAAGCTACAGGCTGATATGTATGACATTGGGATGATGGTTTTAGACACGTCCATCGCCTTAGCACTCCGAGATTTGCTTATCAAAGAGGGTTTGATCCCCGCTGATATATTGCATAAGCCCTTACAGTATCAACCCCTCTAGCTATGGCTTCTGTCGCAATGATGATAGGGGGCGCTGTTGTCAATGCCCTCGCGTTTACGGGGGGCAACTACCTCTTTTCCAAGCTAGGGTATGCGGACGCCCATGAAGAAATGAGGCGGCACGATGAGGCTGTCGAGCGGCTACAGGCGGCCCAGGCTGAGTGGAAGAGAAAGAGAACCGCGCGGCTGGACTGGCTCAACGATGAGCTACAGCGCGAAGGCCACGCCGTTCACTCTTTCCAGGATGTCAACCAGGCCATGCGGGAATACAGCCTGATCTCCGGCAAACGTGTCGAGCCCCCCGAGTCTGAACCTCGCCTGTCGGATTTCTACGTGCCATCTGAGCCGCAGAAAGACCGCGAGATCACTTTCATCGTTCTTGGGCTGGCAGCGTCGAGTATTGTTGCTTATAAGTTGCTTTAGTGATTGACCGCTGCTACCCAGTGAGAAATGAAAGGTCTGGAGGACATCTACTACAACCCTCAGGGCTATTGGAAAGGCTTGGCGGCCATTAAGCAGCTCGCTGCTGCAGCTAATGTTTCAGAGGATGTTGCCCGAGACTGGCTCAAGAAGCAAGCTATTTTTCAGATCTATTTACCCGCTCCTCGTTATATTCCACGGCCATCTATTGATGAAGATAGACCGAATGCCGTCCATCAGGCTGTCTTGCTCTACCTACCACATGACCGGGTTGGTCGTAAGACATTTAAGTATGCCTTGACGGTTGTGGATGTTGCCTCACGGTTTAAGGAAGCAGAGGCTTTGACAGACAAGAGCAGCGAAGGGGTGGCTTTGGCCCTAGAGCGAATTTACAAACGCGGGCCACTCAAATGGCCACAACTTCTGCAGATTGACCCGGGGCGTGAGTTTATGGGTGCCGTGAGCCAGCTGGCAGCGAAGCATAAGACACAGATACGGCGTGGAGAAGCTGGGAATCACCGGCAGCAGGCGATCGTCGAGAGGTTCAATCGCACTCTGGCAGAGAGACTGTTCGGTGCCCAGTACGCCCATGAGTTACTACTGGCAGCTCGAGGGTCCTCTGAACGTTCGATTGAATGGGTTAAGGCTCTTCCTCAGGTGGTCGCGGCACTTAACGGTGAGGTGACTCGTTTGACGGGTCGGAAGCCGGTTGATGCCATTAAGGACACTTCTGTATCCCATTCGCCGGCCGCTCCTGCTCACCGTACTATCGACCTCAAGGAACCTGTGATTCCGTCTGACGCGATAGTTCGGTATCTGTATGCAAGCTCGCCTGGGGAGCATAAGCTTGAAGGTCGCCGGCGCCGGGCGACTGATCCTTTGTGGTCATTAACAGTACACGAGATTCGTAAAACTGTCTGCCAGGATGGGCAGCCTGCGCTGTACTACCTGGAGGATGGGCCGGTGTAACAGTGAGGGATTCTAGGTTAGGAGTAAAGAGTTAAGGAATGCTGCGCATTCCTTGACTAGGGGGAAAAACCATAGTGAACGTGTGTGCACGAATGAAGAAGGGTATCTAGGAAAACACACACGTCACTTGGGGGCCAGTGAGAACAGATGTCAACACCGAGAAGAGAGTCTCCATCATATGTGCTGAGCTAGAATGATTCATCAATAAAATCCTTTTCTAACAACGCGAAGACTGACTTGTCTGGTGCTATACGTTCATGATCATAGCCTTTGTGTGTAGCACTGTCACACGAGGCTGATTTGGTGCCTTTGACCTACGAAACATGGGAGGTCGCGGAGAGAGAATACCGCCATAGTTATGTCGGGCATGTCCGGAGAAGTAATTAATTTGAAAAACAACAGATGAAAGCCGACTGTTGGTAGCTGTTCTGGGTTTGCACTAGATTCCTGATTAAGAAGGAGATCCAATTTCAAGGTCAGCGCTAAAGAAAAGGTTTGATTGATACTTATATTTTTTTGAAAGACTGATGTTTTACGTAGTTATGAAATTAACTGGAGAATTGATCAACGCAAAATGCTATATTGAGATCAAGTAATGCCGTGCTGCATCAAAAATCATTATGAGTTTTAACCCGTGGGACTGTTTAAGGTGAACTCAAGGTTATGGTATGAATTCCAGAATTATGAAATCAAGGTCTGCAATACTTTATACAGTCACTTCATAAATGAAACTTGTTTCAACTATTTAAATTGACCATGGCGAGAGTTCCACATGAAAATAAGAGACTGGATAGCGTCAGCTTTAAGTCCGGTTGTTGTTGACTGGATTACGTTTGAGATATATGAAAGTCACACATTGCTGCTAGAAAGTAAAGATTTTTTTGCTGAAGTCGTGAGCAATTGTCGCTTCTTGCATGAAGGTGAACTTATCTGAAGGGAATCTACAATAATTGAGCAGATAATCAAAGTCTTGTTGCGAGCCTGATATCGAGCGTGATCTTCGTTAGGAATTAATTGGAAATAATCTGAATTCGACTTCAAGTAAATTAGTAAGGAAAGAAATCCAGACGCTCTTCGTTGTTCTGATCATTTTAACGAGCTTGATTAGAGTCTTTTTTTTATGTGGTGTAGGAAATTCTGAATCAGGAGGTCATTTAAATTCTTTTATCAAAATTCAGGGTTGAAACAGGAATATTTCTTCGTCAGGATCTTCGATTGGAGGATTTAGTTAAGTTAATTAGATAATATTAGAGTAATTAACAGATTGTGTATTGTTGCTGGGTTTGAAATCAATATTGTTGAAATATTTGTATATTGCTTGATAATTATAAATTTTAGGATGGAATCCCAAGATTTTTCACAGGTACTGACTGGCGGACATAGAAGAAGAGGGAACGTAAAAATGGATGAATTGATCCATCCATTCAGAAGAAATACAGCACAGATACATTCACTAGATAAAGTGAGAAAGTCTGTAAGAGAAACGGTAGGAAATACAAATAACACAAATATGGTTTGTTGGAGTTGTGGTCAGAGGGGACACGCTTTTGGATTTTGTAGTAACAGATGTGCTCAGTTTAATACAAAGAATAGAAGTGTGAATAGTAGAACAAATGGGAATTTTCGAGAAATGCAAAGAAGACGTGGAGTTAATCAAACTACCGCAGAAATTATGACACTGGTAAGAAATTATAGAAGACAACGTAGTCGAGGTTTCCAATCGAATGGCCAGTATGATACCATTACGCCAAGGCCACATAAAAACTCAACCTGCTTTAGAAAACAACCGCTTTATAACAACGACAGAAACTGTCACAGATGGAATGTAAACGACGTAACGAGAACACGAAGGTGTGAAGAGAGACAACATGGCAAGCCAGAGGACAATAGTTGGCAGAGACAGAATTTTTATAAGAAAAAATGGAACTGGCCATCTAATAGTGAAGAGCAGAAAACATTACGAAATCAATGGTTTGAAATCAGAAGGTTGAGATATGCACTCGCAAAGTCAAACAAAGGAGAAAATCAGCATCAGACTTATAGAACCTTAGCTGATGATCGACAGGTATTTTCAATTGTTAGGGGTAGACAGGAAAGAGAGACACAGACGCAGGCAGGTAATACGATAGAAAATAGTACGCAGACTCAGGTAGATATTGTAGAGAAAAATACCCAAGTAAGGGGAACGCAGACTATTAAGACGCTAGAAGTTGCAGCACCACCTCAAGTGAAAATTGATAAGGTTGCGCCAGTCAAAATTAAAGAGGATGTTCCGGCAGAACGTAAGCCGTCGTTAAAACCAAGAAACCCCAGGAGGAAAATTAGAAAAAGTGCTGGGACTAGGACTGCTGCGACCAGTCTATTAGTAAATGTAGGAGATGACACGACAGAGGCATCAGACTTGTCAGAGTGGGACGTTAAATGTATTCCCGACCGGAGGGGTGGTACTAGAAGTAAGAAAATTGGCAGGGGTGATAGTTCCAACTATAAGGATGTTGCTTCCTCCTCTACAGCATATAGTAAACAAGCTGGGAGAACAACTATAGTTAGTGATTACTCAGAAGATGAAATAGCATGGTATAACCGATATAAGACCTATATGAAACGATACCAAAAACAGTCATGACAGAGGAAAATAATGTGTATGACGATTATATGAGTGAAGAGTCAGTTAAGGAAAATATTGAACCTCCATTTATGAATACAAGACAAGCAGTAAAAAGAAAGTTGGATAGACAGAAAGAAAAAGAAATTAAGAGGCAAAGGAAACTTAGAGAGAATTCTTCGAGTGAGGAAGAGATGCCACTTTTTGAAAATCTGTTGAGACGGCAAGACAGAAAAATTAGATTGGATGTAGAAAGGAAGAGATTAGCGGTTGCTAGTAATGGATATACAGATG
Organism: Cepaea nemoralis; assembly: GCA_014155875.1. Taxonomy (NCBI): domain Eukaryota; kingdom Metazoa; phylum Mollusca; class Gastropoda; order Stylommatophora; family Helicidae; genus Cepaea; species Cepaea nemoralis. The sequence continues at coordinate 64,814 of JACEFZ010021023.1, forward strand.
GGGAACAAGAGATGGATGAAAAGTCAGAAACTGATGAAGAAGCGGATATGAAAGAAGATAGCTCTCCTCGAGAGGATAGCGACATTGATGTAGATATTGCAATTATAGAAAAAAATTTGAGGTTATTAAAGAAATGGAGAAGTGATAGATGAATAGAGTGATACAAGGTTCTGCAGATGGCAGATAGAAGAAGAAGTTGGACACGATATTTTTGTGTTTACTTGATGGAGTTTTGCTAAAGCGGAAAATTATTATTGGGTACTCAGAAATTGGTCTTGAAATTTATAATGTATGTGTACATTGATTAATGTGGGGGGATATATATGATGAGGGGATTGAAATGCTTTGTTTAATTGTTGGGACTTCAATTGTGTTTTATGAAATGTGAAAAATAAGTTAACTTAGATGGTTATTTTTACGATGTTTTGGGTTGATTGAGTTACCTTGAGGGTGTTTAAAATGATTATTACTTTGAAGTTCAGTTAGAAGATGAATTAAAGTAGTGGTTAGTGAAGTGACTCTATATGTAGTAATGAAGGGGTATGTTGTATTACATGTGGGGTATGCAATGTATATACACGGTTTATAATAGGAGCTGGGTTGAACAGCGTTTAATGGGAGAATATGGGGAGAATGCCAGGTTGAATTTGGCATTTAATAACTGCATATTGGAAGAAGAAGACTGTACTTAACAGTATAATAATAGTAAGGAAGTTTTTGTTGTTGAAGGAATGGTAAACGGGAAATTGATGATCTGAATAATACAAAGGCTAGCAGTTTTGGATTAACATACTTTTTTGATAATAACAATTATTATTGACGGAAACTGAAGATAAATTTTGAAACTTTATTTTTTGATAAAGTTTTGAGAATGTATGGGAAGAGAAAGGTGATTACTTCTTACTTTCTTACTTTTTCCTTACTTTTATTGATTTCAGGTGCGCACCTACACAAATCTAACTAGCTATTTTTTCCTGTCTATCCTAAAATACTGAGAGTGTGAGAATGTGAATCAGGGGGGAATAAAGGATAAGGAGAATATCTTCAGTTTTGTCAATCATAATTTAGATGGACGTTTTAAAGTTAAAAGCGGTTCGCTTAAGGAGACTTTTGTATTGTGGGGAATTTTATGGAGAGTTTTGTAGAAAGTTTTCTAGAGAACTTTATGACGAGTTTTGTAGAGAGTTTCGATATTATGATCTCTGGGTAGCAATTGGCTATGAGGAGATAGGAGAATTGACTTAGGAAATATATAGAATTGTTGTTATTGTAGTATAGAGAGGTAAAGTTAACTAATTAAAAGTTGGGGTTGAGATTTTTTCAAGGAAAAATTCTCTTTGAAGAAGGGGAGGTATTGTAACAGTGAGGGATTCTAGGTTAGGAGTAAAGAGTTAAGGAATGCTGCGCATTCCTTGACTAGGGGGAAAAACCATAGTGAACGTGTGTGCACGAATGAAGAAGGGTATCTAGGAAAACACACACGTCACTTGGGGGCCAGTGAGAACAGATGTCAACACCGAGAAGAGAGTCTCCATCATATGTGCTGAGCTAGAATGATTCATCAATAAAATCCTTTTCTAACAACGCGAAGACTGACTTGTCTGGTGCTATACGTTCATGATCATAGCCTTTGTGTGTAGCACTGTCACACCGGCTAGGGGCTTCGTTCACGAAGAGCTGATGATTGTTCCTCCCGACACCCAAATGCCTCCTGACCGGATCCTCCCTAAACAGTGAGGGCTCACTCCGCGGCGACCTTGCGGTACTCGAGGGGCTGCATGTGGACACCGTCGGGTAAGACATACCGTTTGTCATAATACGCGCTGAGGCCCAGCTTGCCTTGTTGGTAGCTGGCCATCTGCCCGTTATGCATTCGCATCCCTCGGTTCTCCACTCTGTCTACGGACCCCTCTAATGCGGCTTTGTATCTCCCCCAGGTCATGGTGTTCTGCATTTTTCCCACTCCCTTGCACGAGAACTTCGTGTTCACATCCCCGTCGAAGATGTAGCATTTGCTGCAGAGAGCGATGTCGCGACTCCCCTCAAACTCGGTCTTGAAGATGCCGGGGGCTCCATTTGTCCCAGGCAAGCCACTCCCTCTTCACACGGTTGAACTCCTCTTTCATCTCAGGCTTTACCGCCTCCTCGAGGTTGAGGGTGCTCAGCGCGATGTACAGGCTGTCGGTGTCCATCTGCATGACCTCATAGTCCCTGCGATCCACGAATCGGTCAAGGAAGTCATGGTAGAATTCTAAGATGCGGAGCTTGGCCAGTTAATACACGGCGATGCCTATCTGGAAAGGACGCTTGATGACCACACGTGGCTTACGCGATTTGATCTCGTATGCGTCGCCTATCTCTGTGAGGTCGTCAAACCAGGCGGAACGTAGTGCCTGATCCACTGTTTTTTCGTCTCGGGTGTAGCTGGTGTTGGTGTGGCGCTCGAGTGCCTCGATGAGCTTTCCGTATGCTGAATTGCCTAGAAGCTTCATAGCCTCAGCCAGCATCGCCTTTGCTTTGTCCACATCCCCGAGGCAGCGCGCTTCGATTACTTGCTCAACAAACCATGTGAAGAGCTACTTTGGCTCATACTGGATGACTGTGTAGACCGCCTCCAGCTCGAGTCCGTGTTCTAAATACCATTTCAACAGCGGGGTGTCCAGCAAGATTCCGTCGGCCTCAAGGAGGCCAAGCAGCTTCTTACACCCCGACCGCTGGCGGCCGGTGCGTTTCAGGTATTCCAACATCTCCGGCGCTACTAAGGCCTCCAGTACTGCCTGGTTCATAAAGAGGGGTGCCATTTCTTCGAACTTTGGCCACAAGACTTTGGGGGTGGAGATTTTACACTTGACAAATCCAAAAAGCTGGCATTTTAACAACTGCTGCGCGATCTTGGGGGATACCTCTTGGGTGTTTTCTGCGTGGAGCACTCGCTCTTTCCCGCACGGCATGTCCATAGCCATGGTGCTGAGGTAGAGCGCGTTAGCGTCGTACCCTTTTGCGGTTCTGCACAGCTTCCCCTTTGGGTATTGATGTGACCGGATTCTGGAGACCCCCGCTTCGTGGTACCGGGTGAAGACTAGCGACGGCCCTCCCGTCACTGCTGCCTTTAGGAGTGGATAGGCCTCCTCTCCTGGGGCATACAGCTCACCAGCCTTGGTGCCCCTGAGAAGGTATTGTAGGGACACCCCAGGGAGGCTGCACGCGTCTTTGAATATGTCGATTCCCCGCTCTCCGTAGAAGGCCTTCATCTTCCCTAAGGCCTCGATGCCTGGACCGACGTCGAGGTTGTTGTAGTACCTCAACCAGTCGGCAAACGTGGTCATTCCTTTTTCCTTGAAGAGACGCTTGCAACTCCTCCACTCCTCCAGCGTGAGAACGTATCCACCCTTTAGTCTGGAATACCACGCGGGGTAGTCGGGCAGACCTGGGTAGTTCAGCTTCTCAGGTGTGTCGAGCCATTCATACGGCAGCCACGACTTGGTCGCTGTGCAGCCATAGGCGCGCACCCATGCATCGTACGTGGTGCCGGGGGCCAGGTAGTTGAGAATATCAAGGAACTTGAACTCGGGTGTGACGAGGAACATTGTCTTTGTCCCTTGGGCGGCCACGTTGATCTTCCGGCAGGTGCCTGCTAGCTCCGCTACGAAGTGTTCCTTGATTAGGTTTAGGTCGTACCGGCCTGAGTTGAAGCCCAACACAGGGACTTGCCCACACCACTCACGCATTTTCTTCTGCAGTTGTGGCTGCAGCTTATCCAGGTCTTCCGGGAGGTAACGCGCTTCCATCTCGGCTCGTATCGCGGTTGCGCGCCGACGCAGGTCTGCCATGAATTCGGCTATCAAGGCTTTTGGGTCTGCGTTGCTCAGGTGGGTCGGCTGCTCCTCTACGGTGTCCCCCACCGAAACGGATATCGCAATCTGATGGCTCTCATAGGTGAGGTCGGGGGTGGGGCGCTGGGCTTGAGCCTTGTCGTGCCAGGCCTCGAAGTCATAAAAGATCGCATGAGGGTAGACCACCGTCTGCACCTGAGGCATTGGGGCGCGAGACAGAGGCGGTCGCTCACACTCCCACACTACCACCAGATTGTAGCCAGAGGCCTTTATTTTCTCTCCGCGGCGGAGGGTTTTCTGATACAGCTCGTCGGCGTTGGGGGCCTCACTGTGGGTGGGACACCCATGCCAGTGGCAGCCGTGATATTGGTACACCGTGTGGGTGGTGGGGTCGTAGCCGTCCACCAAACCGTCAACGATCCACCGCTCTCCCCCGTGCCCGCAGTATGCGTGGTGGATGTGGCGCCCTGATTTTTCGGCCATGTGCTCTAACCATAGGATGGAGCTGCGGCTGGCGTTGTTTTGGGGGTAGAAAACTTTCTCGTATGCCGACTGCGGCCGCTCCACCTCCTTCCCTGGACAGAGAATCTTGGTTTCCCCTCTGCTGCAGCGGTCGGAGTGGCGCTGGAGATTACAGGCTTTGGTGAAGCGCTGATTGCAATGCTGACACTCGTAGCTCTGTGCTAGCTTTGACAGGTCGATTATCAGGAAAGCATGGTTGGCATAAACCCCGATCGTCATCGGCTTGGTGGCGATGCGCTCGTAGTTCGCGGGCCGCCTTACCAATCGCCAGACCCCCTCTTCCGTTGGCTCGTAGACGCGGATCCCTAACTTCAACTTCTCCTCAAACACTTTTAACGAATCCAGGCCTGGCTTGTCTTGGGTGTCGGTGCCCCACAACTTTTGTGCCAGCTCCCGGGCTTCGGCGGTGCAACGGTCTGGCCTCGCGCCGTAGTGGACGGCTAGACATCGGAACAGACAGAGGTTGTCCTTGTATGTGTCCAACACGTGCAGCCCCTGCTTGTGCCGCAGCCAGTCCGGCAGTCGCCCTGCCCCTAACAGAACCTGGGGAGTGAGGATCGCCTTCACCTCGACTTGCATCCACCTTACAAAGACCCACTTGGTGCTGGGGCGGTCGATTTGGCTGGAGTCGAAGCGGATCTCATCACGATCTGCCAACCACTCTGCGGCTGTTGCAGTGTCTTGCATCAAATCGCGGGACCCGCGTAGGGTTTTGTGGTACAGCATAACGTCTCCGTTTTCGATGTTTCGGATTCGGTAGGTGTAGGCGTGCCGCAGATAGAAGGCTGACCTCAATGCCTCGAGGTGGGGCATGAGCCTCTCTACGATCGGACCATCTAGCCCTCGGAAGAGCTTCCACGTGATTGTTCGCCTCCCCCGCTCTTCCCTATCCTTGGGGATTACCTCCTCTAGGAGTTGGGGACCGCGCTGGGTGATGAGTCGAGCTAGTGGCTCCGGGTGTAGATAGCGCCTAGTGGCGCCTTCTTGAATTGGCGTCTAACACGGCGAAGCGTTGTAACGGGTCCGCTCGAGCCAGGGCGGCGTATTTACGCGCTCGCAGGGCGGCGGTGACCTCGTCTTCCAACCGCGCAGCCTCCCGCGAGTGCTGCGCTGCGTCCTGGACTTCCCCCCGAAGAGCTGGATACCGCCCGGTGGTGGCGGCCCGCTCGAGTCGGGTGGCGCGGACTGCGTCTCTCGTCTGAGCTATCTCCCGGGCAAGGACGGCCTTGCGGCGGTGGCTGTATGGCATCCCATACTGGCGAGCTTGATTTTGCAACTGTTTTACGGTGACCATGATTACTGCTGGACTCGTACCGTCAACACTCCACTTCTCTCTAAATGAAAATTTCTTTTGCCGGAATTTAAATATTTATTCTTTTCAGGCGCCTCCATTCACAGAGGAACGGACCCTCCTGTTGGTATCGCAGTTTGTGGTATTTAATGTTGGCTCCGCACGGCCGGCAGAGGGCTAGGGTGGTTTTCACCCCGATGCCGCAGCTCGTACAGGCGACTGTGAATCCCCCCTTCTTGAGATGCGCGTTGTGCTTCCATCAGTAGTCCCCCCTACACCGCCGCTCACACTGGCGCGTCGTCCCCAACAGTAGCCACCGACACTTGTTCATGGTGCGTACCCCTATATCTCATACAGCTTTAATTCCAAAATTATATATCTGGCTATGAGAAATATATCGAGTCAGAATGATAGTACCGAGGCGAGCCTCTCTTGCTGGGGTCGGTTCGGACCCCCTTAGGGGTGCGAATGGGGGTCGGTTTGGACCCCCTATTCGAGCCCTTAGGGGGGCGACTGGGGGTCGGTGCGGACCCCTATTCGACAGTCCTTAGGGTGGTGCTAGGGTGGCGGTATCGGTGCCCAACGCTGGGGTGTGGGGTGGTGGTATTGGCGTTACTCCGGTTATACTACTGCCCATCAGATGTTTTGACTGTTCCGAGATAGTTGTACCGATTCACTTATTTAAGAATATACTCATTTACTTGTATATTATATTGTGTTATTTCCTTCTTCCCAGTGACGACCATAATCTGTGTCTTCTTACAATTCAATTCTAACCCTAGTTGTTCACTGTGTGCAACAACCGCATCAACTAAATGTTGCAGATCTTGCTCATTGTGTCCGCTTAGTTAACAAACAAAAAAAGTTAGTTGCATATATTTTACAGGAAGTAGCAGTAAACCCCATAATTTTTTATCTGTTCGTTTTTCCTGGGCAAGTTTACATTCAATAGTTTGCCATTGCTTTCTGAACGACCGGCACCCATACCATTTCATACAAAAACCAACATAAGTCGATCTGCTGTGTTTCGAACTCGGGTATGCGGGATTACGAACTGTGTCCATAAACCCTTCGCCACATAAGTAAAGAAACGGAAAAAGTAGGTGTATTTCAATTTCGTTCGTCAGTTTAGTTACATGCTCAATTATTATAATTTCGCATCCCCCGCGGACTTAACCAAAAATGACCGTGACAATTCTTCCGGCAGATCTGGGGACACAAAGAAGATATTGAGAGAAATCGAACACTTCATGGCTTCTCAAACTGAGGACACAAAACGATCAAACTTGTACACTATGAGGAAAAAAGTGTTCGATCCCCACAAGTACAACATCTCCAAGGAGGTATGTTGGCACCATGTTCAGGATGCTGTTAGTTAGTTAGTGATGTAGTTGGTTGGTTAACTAGTTAATTAGTTGTTTCATTAGTTAGTTAGTTGGTAAGTTAGCTAGTTAATTATTTGGTTAGTTGGTTAGTTACTTAGTTAGTTAGTTGGTGTCGGTGATCCTTCGTCAATTGATGGGGCCCCCTGTTTTAAATACTTGCACGCACTCACGCACACGCCTTGCGTTCAAATGATCACGAGGGGAGTACGTTGGTACAAGTATAAAACAATAATACTCTTTAATAGTAAAAGAGATAATGAAAATTGTCGTTCACTGGTGAACTATGACAGTTACAATTATGTTACAGGTACAAAAAGTTTTCTGATGCTTAGCTAGATAGCATATCATCATTCACACCATCCAGACAGTGACACACTCAGAACACATGTAGACACAGAGTCACCTGAGATAATCTGATCTCGTTTAGGAATAGTGCTGGCTTTCGTTTGGATTATGTCTTGGAGTCGACCCTGGCATTCGACAGGTGTACGATGCTCCTCCGGATTCCAGGTTCCGTCTCCACTAGTTGGTGGCTCAAAGTTTCGGTAACCGGACCGGTTAGGTGTCAGCAGTATCAGCAGCGAGGCTCCTTAAATCAAACAAACAGTTGCAGACTCCTTAGTGTCTTGACAATAACAATGTGTCTGAGTGTTGGTGTTGTGTGTCTGTTGTGTATGTGTCAGATGCAGAACAGGAATAAAACAATTCCTCTCTGCTATTCTGTATCAAAAGCAAAGGCCAATAGTTCTTATCAGCTTGGCTATACCTTGTATGACATGATGATACAAGGTGAAAAAGGGTCCAGAAGTGGACACATTCTAAGACCACATGGTCCATTGGAATAGAACATGTAGACAAATCTTTGTTTGAAAAAAAGCATTACAAAATGTACATGGTTGTAAAACTTGAAGTGACTCATATGCAATAATTACTGGTGTATTCCTTAACACCATGGTGAGGAAGTCCTGGGCAGCCAGGATGTTTCCCTAGATAGCTAAGGAAGGGCCAACAATAATTCAACCTAATCCCACATCAGTCATTAGGCATAAAGCAATCAAGTGTCGCCATGAAGTCGTGAGGTATACCCCACAGAATATACGAGCTAAAAGATAAGAAGAAGGCCAGCAGGCAAGCAAGGGGGCTGAGATATTCCAGGCATTGGGCTTTAGGATGTCTCAGTTATCCCTTGTTGAGTTATTTACTCCCCAAATTCTGATTCCTCACCACATGGTATTTGCTTTGAACTTATGACCGTCAGTGTCATGTAGTTCGGCATGGCGGTGAATCAGGGGTAAGCAACTTTATGTTTGAATATATATCGCCTAGTAATATTGCTGGCATGTGAGACTCATGTTCCACATGTCTCTTCTACTTCTGCCCACATGGCAAAATCATGTTATCATATTTTCAACAAAATATACATGTAAATACATTCACAAAATGCATATGAAAATAATCAGTAAGGTTCATACATTATATCTATATATATTTTTATCTATAAATATATCTAGGCCTCACATGTTTTCTCTCAATGTCTCCCCTTTCAACTACCACGTTTCATAAATATACATGGTCGGGAAAGTTTTGGGTTTTCCCAATATCAGAATATAAATGTGTACACACTTCTTACTATAATCATAATTATTATGTTACTACACTCACCCCCAGTCTTATTGCAGCACTTAAGATAGGTTTTGGTATAATCTACCAAGGATGCAATTGGATATGGCAGCTCACTTCATATAAGGTCTGCTTAGCACAGCAGCTATGGTCGTTGTGAACCGGACGGAAGTTGTTAGTCACAATTTCCGGTGCAGCCGTACTAATAGCATATCGCTGTTTTCCCGTTGCTAGGGAGTGACGGACCTATATCCCCAGTCATTAGACTTGATATTAATAAGGGTTGAAGACAGGGGATTTCCCTTGTGACATCATTTGATGATGACGTGGAAATGTGCTGTCCCCAATAGTACAGTGTGTAGTTTTAGTGCAGCAAATGTCTGCGTCGCCAATATGACGTCATTATTAGTAATTTAGCTGCCTACTGAATCCAGAATGTAAATAGTAATTCCTCTAACGCAGTAGTGGTGGTGTTTGCATAGTGATCTAGACTCATCCCGTCACATATGCCGTCCCTAGAGAAAAGTACGGCTCAGCGAACTTTTAGGGTGGATGAGCCTAGATCGACTATGCATTCTCACCAGATTATATCTGAACCAATTGTTCCCCTCTAGAGAAGGATCTATTAGACTTCTTTCGACTCCGGGGCTGGCTTGGTACTTTGGTATGACCTGGCGTTTCTCCAGATAAGTTTAGTGAGGATCCAGTCAGAGGTGGGTATGGAAAGCTAAGAGGTTCTTCCCTCCTCCCTACTTTCTGAACAACATTTAGAGCTACCAGATGTACTGGTCGTTCTTTTGCTCTGTCATAATATTTGCGGAGCAATTTAATGTGGTAGATGTTCATCTTACCTTTCATGAAGATTTTATATTTGGTGTTGGACACTTTCTCCATTATGGGGAATGGTCCTTGCCACTCAGTCTCCTTATTAGTCCCACTAGATCTTAAGAGTAACACTTTGTCCCCTACCGCTAGCGAACGTTTAGAGGAAGAAAATTTTCCTCTCTGGGGAGTCTTCCTAGCACTAGGAAGTTGGTTACAGCCAGGTGTTAGAGTTGGGATATGGGTCAGTGCACTGCCTACTATCATGGGAGTGGATGGTTCCCCTAAATAAACATATTTACTTCCCAGTATTATGTCATAGATAGGATCAGTCATCACTGCTGCCGATATAGTTCCCTTTACAAATCTAGAGTTAACTAACACTTGGGCTATTGGTAAAGTTAGGGTAGGCGAACTTCTTGTCGCACCCATAACTTCAACCATGTTTTGCGTCAACTGACCAGGTTTTACTAAGTGTGATGCTATTATGGCATCATACGTTAAACCCGTATCATGGAGACACTCGACCAACTGTCCATTGACATTGATCTTCTCTACCACTCGATGTCCTCTCATTTCGGGAGGCGGTGGTAGTGTAGTGGTTTTCTTCCCTACCGAGAAGCAAGCCGCAATCTGGGGTTTTGTTCTGCGCTTGCAGTCTGCCGTACTGTGGGAATTATTATGACAATTCGTGCAGTATGGTTTTCTAGCCCCAGATGTGGTTTGTTTTTTGTTATGCTGCTGCTGAGGTTGCCTCTGGTTTGCTGGTATATTGCTAGGGGTTTGTCCCTGATTGGTTGGAGGTGGGTTCTGTTGAGGTTGGGGAGGTTGCGTTGGGACCGAGTCCCCATGGGCAGTCAGATATCTTTCAGCCAAGACTATCATTTCCCCCAGTGTTTGTGCCCCTTGTTCAACGATGAAAGTTTCCATCGGCTTCGACATACAGTTCCTCAGCTGCTCACACAAAACCATCTCCCGCAAGCCCGCATAGGAGTGTTCATACTCTCCCAATGTCTCCCATTTACAGAGATAACTCTGCAGACGAGCGGACAATTGTGAGAATGACTCACCCCTCAGACGTCTTGCGGTTCGGAATTTCCGCTGATAAGCAGCTGAGGTTAACTCATATCTCTTCAATAAAGCCGATTTCAAACTTTCATAAGAGTGTTCATGGCCTGGAGGTAGTCCCTGAAAGACTACATACGCTTGTCCCCTCAGTGCCTGAGAAAGCTTCAAGTTCCAGTGTTCCCTAGCCAACCCAAATGACTCAGCTAATTTCTCGAATTTCTGAAGGTAACTATCCAATTGTTCCTGATTTTCCTCGAACGGCATCAAAGGAAAACTCATAGGACCCACATGAGAAGTCGAATGTAGCTGGGTTTCAATGCTTGGTGCCGGAGAGCTGGCGTTAGAACAGGTTGCTGATAGAGCTTGGTTTTCTAGCTCTTTCATCCTAAACTCATGCTGTCGGATTTTTTCGTTTTCCTGTAACTGCCTAAGTTCTTTCTCAGCCTCGGCCTCGATTTTCTTAAGCTCTGTCTCTGCTTCCAGTTTCTTAAGCTCGAGTTCATGCCTACGTATTTTATCTTCCCTGTCTTCTTTCCTTAACTCCCTCTCCATATCATGGACATATTTGGCTGCTTCGGGCTCCGATAACCCCATAGCTACCGCTGCTGCGTGCAAATCTGCTGATGAACTCATGACTGAGTTTTGACTGAGAGGGTGAGTGATCAGTGGACTACAATTTCTATATCAATATTATACTACTTCCCAATTCAAGTTATACTAATACAATTGCAATAATTTACAAATCTTATTAGTACATACACAAAAATGGTTAGTACAAACAATGATACAAAACACACTTTCACTCTCTCAATCGAATGGAAACAACTAATTACAGAGTTTCCTAAACTACTCTACCCTTTACTGAGATGAGAAAAAAAAATTTTTGTACCAAGTAACACAATTTATTAGAAATATTTCTAATTAGCTGGGTAGATCCCGGACCGAGACCACAGTTGTCACCGACCGTTAGGGTATTTCTATTGAAATAGACAGAAATCCCTATCCAAGAGTTTGCCGACAGTCTCTAGAAAGTATGGCTCGTTATCAAGAATGTCTAAAGGGATGGTCCCGATAGAAGAGACTGGGATTCACTTGGTAGACAAAGGCAGAAGGTGAAGAACACTCGTGTATGTAGGAAGCCCTAACACGAATGCCTAGTTTATCTGTCGGTGATCCTTCGTCAATTGATGGAGCCCCCTGTTTTAAATACTTGCACGCACTCACGCACACGCCTTGCGTTCAAATGATCACGAGGGGAGTACGTTGGTACAAGTATAAAACAATAATACTCTTTAATAGTAAAAGAGATAATGAAAATTGTCGTTCACTGGTGAACTATGACAGTTACAATTATGTTACAGGTACAAAAAGTTTTCTGATGCTTAGCTAGATAGCATATCATCATTCACACCATCCAGACAGTGACACACTCAGAACACATGTAGACACAGAGTCACCTGAGATAATCTGATCTCGTTTAGGAATAGTGCTGGCTTTCGTTTGGATTATGTCTTGGAGTCGACCCTGGCATTCGACAGGTGTACGATGCTCCTCCGGATTCCAGGTTCCGTCTCCACTAGTTGGTGGCTCAAAGTTTCGGTAACCGGACCGGTTAGGTGTCAGCAGTATCAGCAGCGAGGCTCCTTAAATCAAACAAACAGTTGCAGACTCCTTAGTGTCTTGACAATAACAATGTGTCTGAGTGTTGGTGTTGTGTGTCTGTTGTGTATGTGTCAGATGCAGAACAGGAATAAAACAATTCCTCTCTGCTATTCTGTATCAAAAGCAAAGGCCAATAGTTCTTATCAGCTTGGCTATACCTTGTATGACATGATGATACAAGGTGAAAAAGGGTCCAGAAGTGGACACATTCTAAGACCACATGGTCCATTGGAATAGAACATGTAGACAAATCTTTGTTTGAAAAAAAGCATTACAAAATGTACATGGTTGTAAAACTTGAAGTGACTCATATGCAATAATTACTGGTGTATTCCTTAACACCATGGTGAGGAAGTCCTGGGCAGCCAGGATGTTTCCCTAGATAGCTAAAGAAAGGGCCAACAATAATTCAACCTAATCCCACATCAGTCATTAGGCATAAAGCAATCAAGTGTCGCCATGAAGTCGTGAGGTATACCCCACAGAATATACGAGCTAAAAGATAAGAAGAAGGCCAGCAGGCAAGCAAGGGGGCTGAGATATTCCAGGCATTGGGCTTTAGGATGTCTCAGTTATCCCTTGTTGAGTTATTTACTCCCCAAATTCTGATTCCTCACCACATGGTATTTGCTTTGAACTTATGACCGTCAGTGTCATGTAGTTCGGCATGGCGGTGAATCAGGGGTAAGCAAATTTATGTTTGAATATATATCGCCTAGTAATATTGCTGGCATGTGAGAATCATGTTCCACATGTCTCTTCTACTTCTGCCCACATGGCAAAATCATGTTATCATATTTTCAACAAAATATACATGTAAATACATTCACAAAATGCATATGAAAATAATCAGTAAGGTTCATACATTATATCTATATATATTTTTATCTATAAATATATCTAGGCCTCACATGTTTTCTCTCAATGTCTCCCCTCTCAACTACCACGTTTCATAAATATACATGGTCGGGAAAGTTTTGGGTTTTCCCAATATCAGAATATAAATGTGTACACACTTCTTACTATAATCATAATTATTATGTTACTACACTCACCCCCAGTCTTATTGCAGCACTTAAGATAGGTTTTGGTATAATCTACCAAGGATGCAATTGGATATGGCAGCTCACTTCATATAAGGTCTGCTTAGCACAGCAGCTATGGTCGTTGTGAACCGGACGGAAGTTGTTAGTCACAATTTCCGGTGCAGCCGTACTAATAGCATATCGCTGTTTTCCCGTTGCTAGGGAGTGACGGACCTATATCCCCAGTCATTAGACTTGATATTAATAAGGGTTGAAGACAGGGGATTTCCCTTGTGACATCATTTGATGATGACGTGGAAATGTGCTGTCCCCAATAGTACAGTGTGTAGTTTTAGTGCAGCAAATGTCTGCGTCGCCAATATGACGTCATTATTAGTAATTTAGCTGCCTACTGAATCCAGAATGTAAATAGTAATTCCTCTAACGCAGTAGTGGTGGTGTTTGCATAGTGATCTAGACTCATCCCGTCACACTTGTACACTATGAGGAAAAATGTGTTCGATCCCCACAAGTACAACATCTCCAAGGAGGTATGTTGGCACCATGTTCAGGATGCTGTTAGTTAGTTAGTGATGTAGTTGGTTGGTTAGCTAGTTAATTAGTTGTTTCATTAGTTAGTTAGTTGGTAAGTTGGCTAGTTAATTATTTGGTTAGTTGGTTAGTTACTTAGTTAGTTAGTTGGTTAATTAGTTATTTAGTTAGCTAGTTAATTATTTGGTTGGTTAGTTAATTAGTAAGTCGGTTGGTTAGTTAGTTAATTAGTTGTTAGTTATTGGGTTGGTTAGTCAGTTAGTTAGTTGGCTAGTTAGTTAATTAGTTAGTTAGCTAGCTAGTTAGTTAGTGAATTATTTGGTTAGTTAGTTAGTTATTTAGTTAGTCAGTCGGTTAGTTGGTTGGTTAGTTAGTTAATTTGTTAGATATTTAGTTAGTTAGTTAATTATTTGGTAGGTTAGCTAGTTAGGTAATTAGTTGGTTAGTTAGTTATTTGGTTGATTGGTTAGTTAGTTAGTTAGTTAGCTGATTGGTTAGTTAGTTAATTAGTTGGTTTAGTTAGTTAGTTAGCTAGTTAGTTAGTTCGCTAGTTAGTTAGTTAGTTAGTTAGCTAGTTAGTTAGTTGGCTAGTTAGTTAGTTCTTTGGTCGGTTAGTTAGTTAGCTTATTAATTAGTTAGCTAGTCACTTTGCTAGTTAGCTTGTTCAGTGGTTCTCAACCTTTTTTGGCCCGTGCCCCCCTTCACCATATTTTCATAACGTCATTCCCCCCCCCCCCCTCCTATCAAAAATTTGGCCCGTGCCCCCCCCCCCTTTTTTTCACCGTATTTTCAGAACGTCATTCCCCCCCCCCCCCCTTTTCATATTTCCTATCTAAAAATCCCCCACCCCTATACAGTATACGTAAAAATGTACGGTAAATTTAATAGCACATACTAAAACAAGTCTAGACATCCACATAAAACATGATTTGTGGGTCTACTGACTTTATAAAATGAATTTTAGAAGAATGAGACGTACTTAACTGTAAAGTATGAAGGGAAAAACAATATCAAGTAATCGGTTCTTGTATTGACGCGATCTTGAAATGGTCTTCATTCCCCCCCCCCCCCCCGGAAACCCTAAAATTCCCCCCTGGAGGGGGGGGGGGGGTAATTCCCCACCGGTTGAGAACCACTGAGCTAGTTAGTTAGTTAGTTAGTTAGTTAGTTAGCTAGTTAATTAGCTAGATAGTTAGTTAGCTAGTTAGTTAGTTAGTTAGCTAGTTAATTAGCTAGATAGTTAGTTAGCTAGTTAGTTTGCTAGTTAGTTAGCTAGTTAGTTAAGTAGCTAGTTAGTTGGTTAGTTAGTTAGCTAGTTAGTTAGTTAATTAGCTAATTAGTTAGCTAGCTAGCTAGTTAGTTCGTTAATGATTTAGTTAGCTAGTTAGTTAGTTATTTAACTATCTAGTTAGTTTGTTAGTAATTAGTTAGTTAGTTAACTATCTAGTAAGTTAGTTAGTTAGATTGCTAGTTATTTAGTTAGTTAACTGTCTAGTTAGTTAGTTAGTTGGTTAGTTAGTTAGATAATTAGTTAGCTAGTTAGTTAGTTAGCTAGTTAGTTAGTTAGGTAATTAGTTAGCTATCTAGTTAGTTAGTTAGTTAGCTAGCTAGTTAGCTAGATAGTTAGTTAGCTAAGTAGTTAGTCAGTTAGTTAGTTAGTTAGTTAACTATCAAGTTTGTTAGCTAGCTAGTTAATTAGCTAGTTAGTTAGCTAGTTAGTTAGCTACATAGTTAAGTAGCTAGTTAGTTGGTTAGTTAGTTAGCTAGTTAGTTAGTTAGTTAGCTAATTAGTTAGCTAGCTAGCTAGTTAGTTCGTTAATGATTTAGTTAGCTAGTTAGTTAGTTAACTATCTAGTAAGTTAGTTAGTTAGATTGCTAGTTATTTAGTTAGTTAACTGTCTAGTTAGTTAGTTAGTTAGTTAGTTAGTTAGTTAGATAATTAGTTAGCTAGTTAGTTAGTTAGCTAGTTAGTTAGTTAGGTAATTAGCTAGCTATCTAGTTAGTTAGTTAGTTAGTTAGTTAGCTAGCTAGTTAGCTAGATAGTTAGTTAGCTAAGTAGTTAGTCAGTTAGTTAGTTAGTTAGTTAACTATCAAGTTTGTTAGTTAGCTAGTTAATTAGCTAGTTAGTTAGCTACATAGTTAATTAGCTAGTTAGTTAGTTAGTTAGTTAATTAGCTAGTTAATTAGCTAGCTAGTTAGCAGCTTAGTTAGTTAGTTAGTTAGTTAGTTAGTTAGTTAGTTAGTTAGTTAGTTAGTTAGTTAGTTAGTTAGTTAGTTAGTTAGTTATCTTTGCACACAGACTCCATAGACAAAACAATTCACGATTTCTTGACTGGCATATTTCCCTGCGTTTTATTAGGCGCTTTCTTTAGGCGTATTCTGTACCGGTTGTTCTCTTTTCATGATATGACCAACAAAACTACGACTAACATTTTCTGATGTCTGTTATAAGTTGTCTTTGTGTTTTAGTCTATTTCAGATGTTTGTGTTAAGATGATTATTTTACCATTCGTGCTACTCATCTCATCTCATCTCAGCTTGGTCCTCTTGTACCTTGATGTCGAGGTGAAACATAAACAGATGGAGAGTCCCCGCTTATGAGTTTCATGTGTCGAGATTCCCATGGACTCTGCTATTCCCTCTGTCCATCGTTTACGTGGTTGGCCTCTTCCTCTGCTTTCATCTGGTCTGTACATCATTGCTTGTTGTGGTATACTGTTAGTTGTTAACTTAGTTACAAGGTGAAGCCATTTGCTTTGCAGCCTTCTAATAAAATCTAGCGCTGCTATAACCCCCACTTTAGTGCTGATTTCTTCATTTATGATTTTCTCTCTTCTTGATGCATCGAGTATTCTACTCAGGAATCTCATTTCAGTTGTTGTGATTTTCCTTTTCTCGTTTTTTATTATTGTCCAGGATTGGCATTGGTAGCATAGAGTTGGTAGGAAGATTATGTTGTAGAGTGCTTTTCTTTTAGTGACTATTGATAGACGTTTGTTCTTTAGTATTGGCGTCATCGTGCTACTCTGTTATTATTAATGTTATTCCTGGTTGTAAAACTGTGCTACTGTGACTGTTGTTATTAATGCTATTCCTGGTTGTAAAGCTGTGCTACTGTTACTGTTATTATTAATGATATTTCTGGTGGTAAAACTGTGCCTTGTCTCTCAGCTGCACATCCCGTTCGATACGAAGATGACGCTAACAAAGCCATGGTTCACCAGACACAACGAAGAGATAGACATGGTGAGTGTCTTTTGCTTCCCTCCCTGACATATCTCCTTTTTCCGTGTGTGTGTGTGTGTGTGTGTGTGTGCGCGCGCGCACCCGCGAGTCTTTTAATTTCGTCTTAAAGGTAAGAAAGACGCTCTCGCCTGCTGTCCAGGTGTTCTTGGGTTGGATTCGTATTGGCGTTGGTGGTGGGAAAGGGGGAGAAAGGTTTAGAATTTAAAAATTGTACCTGGGCTCTCAACTCGACCGAGTCTAAAGTGGGTACGAATAGAATTCCTCGGGGAGTACAGGAGGCCGGCGCGATACAGACGACATCAGCACCATATACCCGGGAGCTGTTCAAGTGTCGTGGTTAGATTCCCGCCTAACGGTCCGGATACTTTGGTTTGATCCGCATAGGTGCAGATTCTAATTTTTGAAATTGATCTACGCTTCCAGGTCGACTCTGTATAACATGGGTCAACACAATCATCAAGTGCCCTGCCGGCTGGCGTAGATGTTCATGGCTCTCCACAGATTTCGGTCTTTGGTTTTCTGGATCAACTCTGCTGTTGATATTCCCCCATGCCACCGTCTCAATGTATCTAGCATCATTTCTCTTGGTCTGCCTCTCCATCTCTTCTCTTCGATTTTTCCAGTTGTCACGATGTTCTTCAGTGCCTCTCTTCTCATTACATGACCAAAGTAAGCTATTAGTCTCTTTCTTATTGCTGTATACAGACATGGCACCAAGAAATATCTTGGGCAGTAAAAGCGGTCGCCGTGATACTGATCATATCGCGCACTGAAGTGCTGACTGCCCTGTACAAATATGGGTCTAGCAGTACGCACTTAGTGCGTATCAAAGAGTGTACAGGGATCCTTTACTTATTGACTTCACTAAAGGAAAAGGCATGTTTGACAGGTGAGGACGGAGCACATATGGGAATGTCCGGAGTGCTATGATGGTAGGGCAGACCATGCCTTAAGCCTTGGTCGGCAACTTGTCTAGGATCGAAGCTCAGACAGACGGACAGTTATATCATTGTTGTGCTGATCCGGCAGCTTCGGTAGCTTGTCTTGTTCCAGACGTATTAGTGTGATCTTTAGTGTGGAGTACACTAGACAGGCGGAGAGAGAGAGAGAGAGTGAGAGAGAGAGAGAGAGAGAGAGAGAGAGAGAGAGAGAGAGAGAGAGAGAGAGAGAGAGACGAACGAACGAACGA
The DNA here is from genome assembly GCA_014155875.1 of Cepaea nemoralis. Taxonomy (NCBI): domain Eukaryota; kingdom Metazoa; phylum Mollusca; class Gastropoda; order Stylommatophora; family Helicidae; genus Cepaea; species Cepaea nemoralis. Next base: position 83,029 of record JACEFZ010021023.1, read on the forward strand.
ACGAACAAACTTTATTTTCAAAGGGTTAAGAATTGGGCACGCAGGCCCGTCTAACATTCTGCCCTTCTATCACTCTCTTTCATACATTATTTCATTCACATATCATTCAAGGCTAACAGAGAACAGCAACAATATAAAAGATATGCATTATAAAGGCATGGGCAAAATGCGAACATCAATACTATACTACTTAGTAATATTAGCTAATGGTGTGACATTTGTTATTAGCGATGTGGAATATATTGACCTACCAAAATGGGACTGTCTGTTATACTAGGGTTAGGTTATTATTATTTGTATTATTAAGGGGGAAGATCATGCGTACTGAGATAGTGTTCGAATAATTTGCGATTATATGAATAGGGATTGGTGATGTCTTTGTTTTCTAGTTGTAGATTGTTCCACAGCTGAGCTGCAGAGTACGTTAAGCTTGTTTTGTATAAGTAAATCCTAGGCTTTGGGATGTGTAATATATTTAATCGTTTTCTGTGTCTAGCATTATATTTAAACAATGGCCAAAGGTAATTTGGGGCATTCCGATGTAGGATTTTGTGAATTAGTTTAGCCTTATTGAAAAGCAGGCGTTTGCGGAGTGGTAGTAACTGAAGGCGTTTATGCAGGCTAGGATTGTCAGATAAATGTTTGCTATAAATTAGACTCACTGCCCGTTTCTGGAGTGAGTAAAGTCGCTTGGTGCTTGAATTAGAACAACCATCCCAGATTGTAGATCAGTAGTCAAAATGTGTATGTATGTGAGTAGTATAGAATATTTTCCTTGTGTCCTCATCAAGGAAATTTTTGATTTTGGCGAGTTGGTAGACTTTTTTCGCGAGAGAGAGAGAGAGAGAGAGAGAGAGAGAGAGAGAGAGAGAGAGAGAGAGAGAGAGAGAGAGAGAGAGAGAGAGAGAGAGAGAGAGATCATGCTGCAAGGGCAACACATGGTCTCTGCAATTCAACCCAGGCTGTGTGCTATGGAGAGGTATATCTCCATTCCTGGTCCCAGCCATAGGTTGTAGTTATTGTTCCTTTTTTGTTTTTTTTAAACACAATGTAGCACACTGTGGTTTGTCAAAACGGCAAGGTACCAGTAGTATAGGGTATAATCTTAATGACTGTGTAGTGTTTGAAAATATCGCCGGTCCAAGTTTTGTATTCACCCTCTGTAAAGTTCATGCTACTGGAAAAATCAGAAACAGAATAGGCAGGGGAAGACAGATAGAACGGATGCTGGATGGTGTATGATAGGTCGGTGTCTGTGCCTTAGGGGTTAGAATACGCAGTTTCAAAATTCCCCGACAACAGCCACACGTGATTTGTGAGAAGAATGCTATGAGTTGATTTAGATGGCATGAACTTTGGGCTTTCACAAAACAAAGGTACATTAATGAACTTAATATTCCCTATTAAATAACAAGAGACTTCCGGTTTCAAGATGGCGACGGACGGGCGGGTTGTTTTGTGATCGTTAACTTTTTCGCGTAGGAGATGGATTTATTCATCTCTTGCGTGTAATTTGTGTGCCAGGATGTAACACCAGGAGTTTATTCTCAAGATCTGCGCGGATGCTACGGAGTTTCGTGCATCGAGCGAAGAAATCCTTGAGTGAATTTTTCGCAGCGTGTGTGGTTTTGTGATGTTTTCGGTTTTTCAACATGGCGGAACAATGTGTGTTCTCCGAGCGGCCAGCAGTCAACCTAACGAGGCGGCGTGGGCGCCGGGCAGGCAGAAAGAGACAAGGTAAGCGTGGTGGTTTAAGACGTTTTAGACTCAAGTGTCACCGTCTAGGACTCACTAATATCCGTATTCTGTATTGGAACTGCGCCAGCGTAAAACAACGGGGCTCTATTTTAGAAACCCTGGTTTACAAGAACGAACGAACGAACGAACGAACGAACGAACGAACCAACAGACTTTATTTTCAAAGGGTAACAAATTGAGCACGCAGGCCCGTCTTACATTCGGCCCTTCCAATCACTCATCTTTCTTTCATCAACAGTGCATAGGAAAAAAACATTGTCACATGAATTTTGTAAACATAAACAATGCATATTACTATGTTATGAGACACATCCACCACCCACCCACACATCCCCCATTCACTCCAACTCCCCCACCCAACCACACACACATACAATACATTCCCCCACCCATCCACCACATCCCTACACCTACACATCTCCCCGCCCACACACACCTCTCACCCACCACACATCCCATCCACCCACACCCCAAGCACACATACATTCAATAACCCACACATCCCCCACCTACACACATCTCCCCACCCACTCACATATCCTCTACCCGTCCCATTTCCCACCAACAATCACTCACCCAATATCCTTCTCCACCCACACACCTCCAACCACTCAACTAAACACACATTCCTCAGCCACACACACATCTCCCCGTCAACTCACATATTCCGCACCTACCCACACACAAATTCCGCACTCACCCACATAATCTCCCATCTCCCCCAGCCCACTCACAGATCCCGAGCCCACACCTAAAAACATCCCCCACCATCTCCTAACCTGCACACACTCACCCACCCACATATCCTCTACCCACCCACACATCCTCTACCCACCCATCCCCCAACCAACATCCCTTAACCACACACCCTTACTCATATACAATCACCCACCCACACATCCTCTACCCAACCACACATCCTCCACCCAACCACACATCCTCCATCCACCCATTCCCCCAGCCACACATCCCTTAACCACACACCCCTACCCATATACACACACATCCCCACCCACGCACAATCTCCCCACCCATACAAACATCCCTCACACACATCCCCACCCACCAACACATTCCCCATTCACAAACACACACCTCCCATCCACGCACACACAACCCATACATTCATCCCCTCACACATCCCTAGACACACGTACTTATCCCTCAACCACTAACACCCACACATCCCTTACCCACTCATCAACACATACATCTCCTATCTACCCACCCACACTCACACATCCCAACCACCCATCCCCCACCCTCACACACATCCTTCACCCACCCACAAACCCAACCACACCTTCACCCACCCACACAAACATCATTTATCCACACCCAGCTCCCCTCCCACACAATACCACACCCACACACATCCCAAAGACACATCCCTCACCCACACACACATCTATCCACACATCTCTTACTCATCCACACATCCCCCAACTACAATCACCCTCACTACCCACACATACATCCTCCATCCAGCCACACACACCCCCACCCAGCCAGACATATCCCCCACCCACACACACATCTCCAAATCCATCACCCACACCCATCACGCACCCTCCCCCAACCCACACACATCCCCCACACACATTCACCCACACATCTCTCACCCACACACACTCCCCACCCATCCTCCCAAACATCCCACACCCATACACATCCCTCACCCACACACACATCCCCAAACCCACAACCACCCCCACCTGCACACATCTCCCACCCACCACATATCCCCACACCCATATCTCTCCACCCACACATATACCCCCACCCATCCCATAACCCACCATCAATCATCCACCAACATATCCTCCTCCACCCACTCACCCACAACCACCTAGACAAACACACATCCCCACCCAAAAACACATCTCCCCATACACCCATACATCTCGCACGCACCCACACACAAATCCCACACCCACCCACACACAAATCCCCCATCCACCCACACAAACCCACCCCGACCACCCACACATCCTGAGCCCACCCACACACATCACGAATCCACCCACACACACATCCCCCGATCCCCCAACCTACTATTATGATCAAACTCCCACACTTTACACACACATACAGTGACGATTGTCGTGAGCATTGTCGCAAAATTGTAAAGAAAATGGAGAAAAATTGTACATATACATTTTGTAACTTAAAAATTAGTGATGCAATTCAACTCTCTCTCTCTCTCTCTCTCTCTCTCTCTCTCTCTCTCTCTCTCTCTCTCTCTCTCTCTCTCTCTCTCTCTCTCTCTCTCGCTCTCTCTCTCTCTCACTAACGACATTGTAGCGCTCCAGGAGACGAGACTGGGCGATCAGCTACTCCGAATTGCCGGCTTCAAATGTTTCTACAACAGACGACATCTGGGAATGGCGATTCTCGTTCGCGACAGCATGGTGACATCAGAGCTAGACATGTCCAGTTGGGACAGTGACGACATACAAATACAGGCGTTGAGAGTTCAATCCGGTATACCATTCGTGTTGGTTAAAGTTTATGCCCGCAACGCGAGTATAGATTCCCAGAAGTGGCAGTGCTTAAGTGGCATATTAGGTCACGAGAGAAATGTTATTTTCTGTGGCGATTTCAACGCTAAAGGCAAATCATGGGGAAACATTTGCTCCAACACACAGGGAGAGGAGCTCGAGACTGCACTTGAAACCATTAACCTGGTTTGTATCAACAGTGGCTGTGTCACCAGGACAGCAAGCCGTCCAGGCGATGAGGACAGTGCTATTGATCTGGCGCTGGTATCACCTTCACTCACTACAGTGTGTAGATGTGGTGCCATAGGACACCACGGCAGCAACCACCACCCTTGCAGCATATTGGTGGAGAAAGGCAGAACCAGGCAGCACAAGCTAAAGGTAAAGACTTTCCAGAATGACAGCACAGGGCAAGATGTGGTGAGTAAAATAAGACGTGACAAGCGCAGAAAGCTTCAGGGCAGGAAAAAAAGCTGGGAGCAGCCACCTTGGTGGAATTTCGAGATGGAGAAGGCTTGGGTGGATAAGCGTAGTGCTGTAAGGAGATGGCAAAATGCCAAGAAGAACAGAGCTGGTCATCCTAGTCCCTGCATGCACTTAGAAAGAGAGATGCACACAAAAGTAAGCTATTTCAAAAAACTGGTCAAGGTGGTTAAAAGCGAAAAATGGGCAGAGGTGTGTCAAAGAGTAAGCACAGACAAGTCACTGAAATTGTTCTGGCGACTACATAAAAGCATGAGTGGTGTAGTCAAGAATAAGAGCATTTCTGACTTCCAAGGTGCTGACCTCATCTGGCAGAGGACTGACGAGGACAAGGGCAAAGCCCTCTTTGAACGCTATCTAGAGCAGAGCAACCAGACAGACATGGGAGGCCGAAATCTGGCCAAGGAGGTCACCTCAGACAGGTGCAAGGCCCAGAACACTTCGGATGAAGACACAGTGACAGTGAAAGAAATCAAGGCTGTGCTTCGACGATAAAAAAACAACGCTCCAGGGCCTGATCCATAAGATACGACGACATCAATAGGTGTACCGACAACGAGCTAGAGAAACTAACAGACATGTACAACAACAGTATAGGGAGTGCTAGCATCAAGGAGGAGTGGTTACACAGCTATCTGATTCCCTTGCCGAAGCCTGACAAAGACCACACAAAAATTCAGGGATATCGAATTATAACCATGCAGAATACAATAGGCAAGCTGCTGGAGAAGTTAATTGCCAGGAAAATATCAAGCCAGCTAGAGAGGCAAGGTGTTTTCCCACCTACCCTGGGTGGGTACCGTCCAAAAAGAGAAACCTGGACCAATGCAGCAGTTTTTGCCCATGATGTCTATGAAGGTTTCCACTCAGGCATTGAAACCTTTGCTGCAGCGATTGATCTTGAGGACGCGTACAACAGAGTACCATTGGATTTTTTAATGCTTCAGCTTCTTGAACTCAAAATAAGTCCATTCCTCCTTAGTTGGATCGCTGCAGCCCTCTTCCAACGGAAAGTAGTTTTTAGATGTGGCAGTTGGACTTCGGAACCAACAACAATATATCCTGGCCTACCACAGGGATCACCATTATCTCCGGTACTGTTCAACGCCTACACAGTGAGAATCACCAGTGAGCAGATCACTGGACCTGTCAGGACATTGTCATATGCCGATGATGTTTTAGTGTATCGTCAGGGTAAGGATAGAGAGCAGGTTGCTGTGGAACTACAAACCGAACTCAATCGCATAAGTACTTGGTGTGATGAAGCTGGGGCAATGGTCAACCCAACAAAGGCAACAGTGACTTGGTTCTCGTTGAATAATCATATTGTCAACACTCCAACACCAACTGTAAAGCTGTGTTCAGAGACGGTGGAAAGAACGCAGGCAATGAATTACCTGGGGATACGGTTTGATCGAAGCCTTGCTTATAATGAGCACATAGACCAGGTGATAACAAAGGCCAAGCGGGGTTTGGCTGCGATGCGGGTGATGGCGGCAGCAAACTGTGAGCAGCGCCATCTATGTCTTCTGTACGAGGGGCTGGTCATGTCTGTTTTTGAGTATGCAATGGCAATCCTGACTCTCAGCCGTAAGCAGATAGAAAGGATGGAAAGGATACAGAATGAAGCTATGCGCATTATTCTTGGATGTACAAGAGATACAGCATGCAGGGCGATGCGCTACCTTCTTGATTTTCCAACCATTGAAGAGAGAATACAAGTTTGCAGAGCACGCGCCTACCTCAGAGTTAACGCAAACACACAACATCCACTGCATAGTGAAATTATGAAGGTGAAGGGCAGCAGGTTAAAAAGAGGACGGTCGTGGATGAGTCAAGCCGAAGACATTCTTCAACAGGTGTGTTCACTTGAGGACTTAGAACCTGGCGAGGAGTGGGTACAAGTGCCTACAGATTTCTGCACATCCTTTTCAGTTTGCATCCAACTAGATAGAAAATGCAGACAAGAAAATCCGGCTGCTGTGGAGGCTGAAGTACAAGCGTTGATTTTCGAGAATTCGCTAGACGGTGATGCTGTCATCTACACAGATGGGTCGGTCGTCCGACATGTGAGAAGCTCATGGGCCTTTACGGCTCGGGCCGGAGGGAGAATTGTGAAGGAGGACTCTGGTGCTTTCACTGAAACCACAAGTAGCCTGACTATGGAAGTCATGGCAGTAAGTAAAGCAATAACATGGCTCGAGACACAGACATTCACTAGGGCATGTTTCCTTAGCGACTCAATGAACATGATCAAGAGGATAGAGGAGGGGTCGATCCGAAGAGAATGGTTGCTGCCTCTGGAGCGGTCTCGGCTGGCAAAGATTAGTTTCATCTTCGTGCCAGGGCATGCGGGAGTACAAGGAAATGAGCGGGCTGACAAGCTAGCAGGTGAGGCTATTGTGGAGGGCGGACGCGCCATGGACCAGGCGGACATTCTGAATGCTCTACGAGAAGTAAGACTTTTGCGTGAACCAAGTGATGACTGTGAATCTACAACCATGGCCAGACTGCGAGAACAGCAAATTAAAAGAGGGGTGGCCAAACAAGAACACTACGCAGGAAGCCAAAGAAGATTGATAAACCAACACACAACACAACTGGCGTCGTTAGCCGCTACACGCTGCGGGATTTGCTGAGGAGGGGATCCGAGCACTTATGGACTGAATGGTTCGATGTGCAATGAGGATGATCTGTCGACTAACTAACTAACTAACTATTAAATCACAAACAGCCAATACATATATGATTAATTGGAACGCCGTTTTATTCAAAGACAGTGGCATGGAGGAATTCATTGATATAATTAAACTGGAACGCCATGAAACTAGATCTGTGGAGAGAAATGAAGAATAAAACCATTTGGCAAGGCTGGTGACGAAAACGACGGCCTTTTTATTGCCTGTTTCAATTCAGTGTGAACCACAAAGAGGAAGATAAAACTGTATAAATTAGATTTCCAATTAATGTAATTTTCAAAATCAGCTTCACACTTTGAGGAACTTCTGAATAGACGAATCTCTAAAGATCGTCAGACACCCAGCGAGCAACCATGGAGCTGGATGTAAACAGTGATACATCATCTAAAGAAGAAAAGCTATCAAACACCCACAGGATGGCAAAGCTTCTGGTCCTGATGGTATCCCAATAGAAACCATTAAACACAAAATAAACACCCCAGCTGAATTACTGCACAAATTACTCACGTGGTTTCACATCTTTGGTTTTTCTTTTCCCCTAGAAAAGACAGATGCATGTTTTCACAATTTTATTCGTATTTGTTTGCTGGTGTCATTTAATTTTCCCAAAATGTACATTTATATAAATATGTGAACATGATGTTATGCTTTCTCCACCATTTTCCCCCGGCAGGTAATACAAGCACTGCAGTCCTACAAAAGCTTTGTCCAGTATCCTCCAATGTTCCAGCGTAGACTGGCCACTCTAGCCTGGTATATTGAGTATGTTGGTACTGATTGTTATTTCAGTAATCTTCTCTTAGTGATTATATTTCTATTTTGCTGCTTTAACTTGTATGTTTGTTACAGTAATCTTCTCTTAGTAAATACATTGTGCTGGTATAACGCGTCTGTGTGTTCGTAGACTTAGATGTATAGGACACATTAGGGGGATGGATGACGGTATAATCTTTTTTGGTGAATTACTGATGATTAACAGATCTCTGGGTCGGCCTCTACTACAATACAAAGATGTGTGTAAGCGGGACATGATTGATACAGACATTGACATTGCGCGTTGGTAGCAAGTCGCAGCTGATTGTGTTGCCTGGAGGGCTAAGATCAGAAATGGAATAAAGGCAAAGGAGAAAATCATTGCGATTAGGTCACACACTGAGTATGTGAGACGACAGATGGTGCGTGATGGTGGAAATGACCATCCATTGTGGATGAACATTTACTTCGCGAATTAGTCTGATCAGTCACATTGGCGACCGCCATAGATTGTAGTTATTATGCCTTTTTTGAAGTACACTGTAACAAACTATCGTCTGTCAAGACGGCAATGAGACAGTAACCTTCTCATTGTTATTACACTGTGCTAGTATAACGCGTCTGTTTGTTACACTGAAGGTTATCGTAAAATTACGCTCTATATGTACTTTGTGAAACAATCTGTATGTACTAGGATACTATGTTTAACAATTTTATGTACTTAAATATTCTTTATGTATAGGTTAAACATTCTTTATGAACTTGGTTCGACAATATTTATGTACTAGGTTGAACAATCTTTATGTGCTCTGTAAATCTTTTCTCATATATAACACATGGCCAAGTCATTCAGATATTTAATTCGTTGCCTTACCCTTGTTCTGTTCCCATCAATCTTGCTAGTTTTCACCAGGTTCTCTAATTTATTTCTTCTCATAACCTGCCCAAAGAATGTTGACCGTCTACGACTAATTTTTCTACTAAGTTTGATGTGGCTCTTGTCAACATATTGTTGTTCAATCTTCATATCGTCAACCTCATGTCTGAGAGTGGAGGTGACGGCGGTTACTGCAGCTTTGCACTGCTTGGAGAACAAATTGTATATGCATGTTGTGACTGACTGATCCACAAAGATTGCTGGCAAAGGTGTAGACTGGCATGCTTCGTGCTGAATTGTATGCATCAATTCAGAGATCTCGGGTTATGAGCATTCGCTGGATTTTTTTCTTCAGGACTCTATGATGTGGTTGGAAATGAACAGACAAACAGATTGGCTGGTGCCAGATCATTATGGGGTGATTTGATGCATGATAGGAAAATGTAGTGAAGGCCCTCTGGGAGCGGGTGTATAATGAAGTAGAACAGATATTATGGTCTAGAGAGAATACAGCAGTAGGGGGTGGTCGAGGTTCTGGTCGACAGTCGTCACTCAGAGGTAAAGCAAGACGGACATACAATCAGATTGCAACGGGCACCATTAGTATTGGAACTCCTCGCGCGCTGTTGAAGATTATGACTGAGCGATTATGGGAATGCCCCGAGTGCAGTGATGTGCGTTCTTGACTCAACTCAACTCAACTCATATAGTCAACATATTATTGCTCATTCTTCATACAATCAACATATTATTGTTCAATCTTCATAATTCAACATATTATTGTTCAATCTTCATACAGTAAACATATTATTGTTCAATCTTCATATAATCAACATATTTTATTATTGTTCAATCTTCATATAATCAACATATTATTTTTCATTCTTCATACAATCAACATATTATTGTTCAATCTTCATACAGTCAACATATTTTATTATTGTTCAATCTTCATATAATCAACATATTATTGTTCAATCTTCATACAGTCAACATATTTTATTATTGTTCAATCTTCATAAATCAACATATTATTGTTCAATCTTCATACAGTCAACATATTATTGTTCAATCTTCATACAGTCAACATATTTTATTATTGTTCAATCTTCATATAATCAACATATTATTGTTCAATCTTCATACAGTCAACATATGTTATTATTGTTCAATCTTCATACAATCAACATATTATTGTTCAATCTTCATACAGTCAACATATTATTGTTCAATCTTCATACAGTCAACATATTTTATTATTGTTCAATCTTCATACAATCAACATATTATTGTTCAATCTTCATACAATCAACATATTATTGTTCAATCTTCATACAGTCAACATATTATTGTTCAATCTTCATACAGTCAACATATTTTATTAGTGTTCAATCGTCATATAATCAACATATTATTGTTCAATCTTCATACAATCAACATATTATTGTTCAATCTTCATACAGTCAACATATTATTGTTCAATCTTCATATTGTATCGTATAGAATCCCCTTCGTTGTATCCACAGAGCACAGGCGGACAAATACATCATCAGAGAACGACATATAGCCTGTGACTTCTATGTCCTCCTCACTGGAAAAGGTACTGGATATACAGATAACCATGTTTTATTGTTGTGTTCGTGGATATACAGATAACCATGTTTTGTCGTTGTGTTGGCTGGATATACAGATAACCATGTTTTGTTGTTGTGTTCGTGGATATACACATATAACCATGATTTGTTGTTGTGTTGGCTGGATATACAGATAACCATGTTTTGTTATTGTGTTGGCTGGATATACAGATAACCATGTTTTGTTGTTGTGTTCGTGGATATACATATATAACCATGTTTTGTTGTTGTGTTCGTGGATATACAAATAACCATGTTTTGTTGTTGTGTTCGTGGATATACAGATAACCATGTTTTGTAGTTGTGTTGGCTGGATATACAGATAACCATGTTTTGTTGTTGTGTTCGTGGATATACACATATAACCATGTTTTGTTGTTGTGTTGGCTGGATATACAGATAACCATGTTTTGTTGTTGTGTTCGTGGATATACACATATAACCATGTTTTGTTGTTGTGTTCGTGGATATACAAATAAACATGTTTTGTTGTTGTGTTCGTGGATATACAGATAACCATGTTTTGTCGTTGTGTTCGTGGATATACAAATAACCATGTTTTGTTGTTGTGTTCGTGGATATACACATATAACCATGTTTTGTCGTTGTGTTCGTTGGTATACAGATAACCATGTTTTGTCGTTGTGTTCGTGGATATACAGATAACCATGTTTTGTTGTTGTGTTCGCCCGCTTTGAACGCAAGTATAGTCTGATTTTTGCGTGTGGATTAGCTTTCCCTGTTACCAGTGTCTTTCGCTATCAGGCGAACCCACTCCGACTTCTGAGGTACTTGTAATTTACGTCCTCAAGACAAGGACGAAAAGTCAACATTTTAGTCCAATTGACCGGTGTAGGGGTTGAACCCGCAACCTCGCTATGAGCAGCCACGTTATGTGTTTCTATAGTTCTGGTCAATTTCTTGCTACATCTGTTTGTAACTAAAGTATTCTGCCATTTCTGTATTGTTTCGTTAGTGTTGATTCTTAACATTGTTATGAGCGTCGGTCTTTAGAAAGCAATGGCAATCTACTGAATGTAAACTTGGGTGGTAAATCACAAACAGCCAATGTATGCTGGGGATGGTTGCTCAGTCAATTAATCAGGGGTCGTCTCCACAATGAAGATTGGCTGCAATGGATCTCCAACACTGTCTGTCTCACGCCCTGACTGTACATTCTGTCAGGCTGATGTTCGTCCATCTCTTGCTGTTATCTTCCCACTTGTATCGTTGTCTACCTCTTGCTCACTAGCCTTCAACCTAACCTTCCAGTGTATTTCTATTGCTGATATTACGTGATGAGTTCCCAATCTCTTCCACAATGTCCTGCCATATTCATTATTGTGTCCTGAACACGCCTCATGTGTGCCACACACTCTGCTATTTCGCTTCCGAAGCCGTTGATCTATACACATGCATCCATCTTGTTCACCGTCCCAGTCTTTTGTATACTCAGTTTAGTAGAATATTATCCGTGCTTCACCCATGTAGTTTAGCCAGTCAGCCAAGACTGTTGCCCGTGGTGTGGCCACCGCCGTGCACAAGCGGTATTCGTGGAGCCATACATGAGCTAGATAAAGAGATGGGAACCAAATATGATCCTGGTCTATCCCTTGGGATATGGCTGCCACTCACAGTGAGGTAATATCTCTCTCGATTTATGCTACACCATGATAATTGCTACGTTCTCTAAAGGATATGCAGCATAAGACAAGCAAGCAAAAGATTACATCTAACTTCTCTCTGTGACGCTTCATGGAAAAAGCAGTAGGACAAAAGAAGAAGAAGACATAACCGTAGTCATCACAACGTTTAGCGCGTCCCAAATGTGTAGGTACAACTGTAATCAAATTTATGTTTCCCATGAGTCGATGCAGAACCTGATCAACGCAATGATGGACAATAAAGATACCCTAGGCATGTCAATGTATGTGACATTGCAGCTGGTAAACAATCGAGAGTCTCCCTAGTGAGCTGTGATGCGACGTTATGCATAGGACTTACTTCATGGTGATGGCTAATTAAAGAAAGTGACGATTATGTACACATGTACAATTATCTCCACTTCTATTTTCAGATATAGGGACAATAAAATTGACTATTATGTACACACATACAATTATATACAGTTAACTCCATTTGCTTTTTTCTTCAGGTAAAGTTTGAAGATTGAGCACAACCCACTCTTGGCAACACTGACCGTATTCCAGGTACGAACCTTGGGCCTTGTCCACGTCAGATTGGAAGCACTAGACTTGAGTTTCGCTCGGAGCGAAACTCGAGTCTAGTGCTTCCAATCTGACGTGGATAAGGTAGAAGGTTCGTACTTGAATACGATCAGAGTTGCCAGTAGTGAGTTGTACTCACTATTCAAATCTCAAATCCCAAAACCACCAAATGAATCAATTTAGGTAAAGTGACAATACAAGTGACGATTGTATATACATATGCAATTATCTACAACCATATCTACTTCTGTCTTCAGATAAAATGACAATAAAAATGACGAGTATGTATACATCTACAGTTATCTACAATTATCCCCACTTGCTTCTATCTTCAGATAAAATGACAAAAAAGTGACAGTTATGTGCACATCTACACGTATCTCAGCTCTTTCTTATCCCCAGTAAAATTAACAATAAAAGTGACTATTATACACACACACACACTTATATATCTATAGGTATCTACACTTTCTTCTGTCTCCACCTAAAGCGGTCAAGAACGAGGCCGTCCCTACACCTAGCACAAAGGGAAATCAGTCTTCATTTGCTGCATTAATAAAATCAGAAGACATTCTATCTCCAACGAAAGTGTTAATTAAACTGACTATTATATATACATATCTACAATGATCTTACAATTCTTCTATACCCAGCCAAAGTGACAATTAGTGATTATTTTTTACACACACACACGCGCTCGCGCACACACGCACACGCATGCGCGCGCGCGCACACACACACACACCTACAATGATCTCGCATTACTTCTATCTCCAGCCAAAGTGGTCAAGATGCGAGGCAGTCCTTACATCTACCACAACGGAGAATTAGCTTTCATCCGCTACATCAAGAAATCGGAAGGTTTTGGGGTGACCATGTCATTAGTTTGCTTTCATTCGTGCCCAGCTGTGTAATCTTTTCTGTTTCACTTGTGGATTGATTTTAACAGTTCTTTCAAATGAACATTTGCTAACATGTAATAAAGAAATAATAGTCTTCGTTATAAACTTCCAAATCAGTAACGCCAAACATATGAACTGGGCATATGGGCTGAACTGTCTGCCTGCCTGCCTGCCCTCCCTTCTACCTACTTTTATACTTACCAACTTGTCTGTCTGATTGTCTGTCTGTCTGGCTGTCTGTCTGTCTGCCTCCCTATCTACCTACTTTCATGCCTGCCTGCCAATCTGTCTGTATGTGTGTCTGCCTATCTGTCTCTGTCTATTTGTCTGCCTGCATGTCTATATGTCTCTAAGTTTGTCTGCCTATTTATTTGTCTCTGTCTATCTCTTCCTACCTACTTACCACATATCTGTCAGCCCGCCCGCCCACCTGCCCGCCCGCCTGTCCATTTAACTATCCTTTCATATTTCTGTGTTTCTGTCTGTCTGCCTGCCTGCCCGCCTGCCTGTCAGTCTGTCTGCTTTTTATTTATTTATTTTTAAAAAAAAATATGTTTACATGTCTGTATTTGCACGCGTCTGTCTGTTCGGCCCTTCAGCTTCTACAGTATGTTGTAGAACCATCATGCAATATTGTTATAGACCAGTGGTTCTCAACCAGTGGCGAATTTTCCCCAAGGGGGGAATTTTAGGGTTTTCCGAGGGGGTGGGGGGGGGGGGGGGAGGGGAATTAAGACCACAGATTGGCAGGCTAAAAATGGCTTCAGGCACAATATCCTGGTTTTCTAATGAGCATTTTAGTTGATGAAGCACAAATTTCTGGCATTCTGGTGTCGTTTATTAAGTGACAATTCTTTGACGTTTTACTTCACTATAACATTAATCTATGCATGTAAAGGTTATGTACAGATCTACTCATGTACAGATATGGAAGTAAATAAGAATGTTCAATACTATAGGCATGCTATTTTGATTGCACCTTTCGAGGCTGACAATTTTGGAAAAGGAGCAGTGCTTCTGCCTTTGTTCTTCTTCTTCTTTTGTTCTTATTCTTCTTTTGTTCTTATTCTTCTTTTGTTCTTCTTCTTTTGGTCGCTGAAAAGGGGGAAATGCCTTTCTGACATATGGTGAAAGGGTGCATGGGCCAAAAAAGGTTGAGAACCATTGTTATAGACTATACCATGTAGGGATACATTCCAACAACGTCTGTCTCTGTAACGACATACAGCAAATTGGCACCGACCACATAATGTGTGACGATGAGAATCGTTCAAGACGACACGCCATCCTGTGGGGTTGGGTTGGAGTATCAGCCCACATTATTTTAGGGGAAAGAGTTACACGCCACTTTATTTTAGGGCAAAGAGTTACAACCCACATTCTTTTAGGGGAAAGAGTTACAACCCATATCATTTTAGGGTAAAGAGTTACACCCACATTCTTTTAGGGTAAAGAGTTACACCCACATTCTTTTAGGGGAAAGAGTTGCAACCCACATTCTTTTAGGGCAAAGATTTATAACCCACATTCTTTTAGGGCAAAGATTTGCAACCCACATTCTTTTAAGGCAAAGATTTATAACCCACATTCTTTTAAGGCAAAGATTTATAACCCACATTCTTTTAAGGCAAAGATTTATAACCCACATTCTTTAAAGGCAAAGAGTTGCAACTCACATTCTTTTAGGGCAAAGATTTATAACCCACATTCATTTTTTTGGGTAAAAATTACAATCCACATTATTTTAGGGTAAAGAGTTACAACCCTCATTCTTGTACAGGAAAGAGTTACAACCCACATTCTTGTACAGGAAAGAGTTACAACCCACATTCTTGTACAGGAAAGAGTTACAACCCACATTCTTGTACAGGAAAGAGTTACAACCCACATTCTTGTACAGGAAAGAGTTACAACCCACATTCTTGTACAGGAAAGAGTTACAACCCACATTCTTGTACAGGAAAGAGTTACAACCCACATTCTTGTACAGGAAAGAGTTACAACCCACATTCTTGTACAGGAAAGAGTTACAACCCACATTCTTGTACAGGAAAGAGTTACAACCCACATTATTGTACAGGAAAGAGTTACAACCCACATTCTTGTACAGGAAAGAGTTACAACCCACATTCTTGTACAGGAAAGTGTTACAACCCACATTATTGTACAGGAAAGTGTTACAACCCACATTATTGTACAGGAAAGAGTTACAACCCACATTCTTGTAGAGGAAAGAGTTACAACCCACATTCTTGTACAGGAAAGAGTTACAACCCACATTCTTGTACAGGAAAGAGTTACAACCCACATTCTTGTACAGGAAAGAGTTACAACCCACATTCTTGTACAGGAAAGAGTTACAACCCACATTCTTGTACAGGAAAGAGTTACAACCCACATTCTTGTACAGGAAAGAGTTACAACCCACATTCTTGTACAGGAAAGAGTTACAACCCACATTATTGTACAGGAAAGAGTTACAACCCACATTATTGTACAGGAAAGAGTTACAACCCACATTCTTGTACAGGAAAGAGTTACAACCCACATTCTTGTACAGGAAAGTGTTACAACCCACATTATTGTACAGGAAAGTGTTACAACCCACATTATTGTACAGGAAAGAGTTACAACCCACATTCTTGTAGAGGAAAGAGTTACAACCCACATTCTTGTACAGGAAAGTGTTACAACCCACATTATTGTAGGGGAAAGAGTTACAACCCACATTCTTTTAGAGAAAATAATCACAACCCACATTCTTTTATAGGAAGGAGTTACAACCCACATTTTTTAGGGGAAAGAATTACAACCCACATTATTTTAGGGGAAAGAGTTACAACCCACATTATTTTAGGGAAAATAATTACAACCCACATTCTTTTAGAGGAAAGAGTTACAACCCACCTTTTTAGGGGGAAAAGTTACAACCCACATCATTTTAGGGGAAAGAGTTACAACCCACATTCTGTTAGGTAAAGGAGTTACAAACCATAATCTTTCAGAGGAAAGAGTTGTTTTTTTTCTCTAAGTTGCATATCCCTTATAGGACGCTGTCGCGTCAACATCAGAATTTTTCAGCTGTTGTTGATGTTCTTGGCAAGATCACGCTCAGTAGTTTACCACTGCTTTCTGGACGACCGGTTCACATACCCCGTAAATAACCAGCGCGAAGCGATCCGCTGCCGAATCTCGCGCAGCTGTGTTTCTCATGTGGATATACGGGATTACGGAGAAAGTCGTTAACACCTTCGCCAGGGAGACCGGCAGGAAAGAGTTACAACCCACATATTTTTAGAGTCAAGAGTACAAGTCACATTCTTTTAGAGAAGAAAGTTACAACCAACATATTTTTAGAAACAAGAGTTGCAACCCACATTCTTTTAGAGGAGAGAGTTACAACCAACATATTTTTAGAAAAAAATGTTGCAACCCACATTCTTTTAGAGGAGAGAGTTACCACCAACATTCTGTTAGAAAAGAAAAAGAATTACAGCCCACATTTTTTTAGAGGAACGAAATACGACACATACTCTTACAGAGTTACAACACACATTCGTTTAGAGAAAATAGTTACAACCCACATTGTTTTAAAGAAAAGAGTTACAACCCACATTAATTTAGGAAAAAGAGATAGAACTTCCATAACAACTCACATTCGTTTAGAAAAAAGAAAGATGTACAGCCCATATTCTTTTAGAGGAAGCAACTGCGACACACACTCTTTCAGAAGTACAACTCACATTTTTTTAAAGAAAAGAGTTACAACTGACATTCATTTATGAAAAAGAGATGAAACCCCTATTTCAACCCACATTAATTCATAGGAAAGAGTTACGACCCAAACTCTTTTAGAGAAACAATTTACAATCCAGAACTAACTAATCAGCCAAAGACAAAACCAGGTTGTTATTCCCATTAAGTTGCCATCCAGTCCCACCCACCTCTGAAATGTCCTGTCCCGTTGCATCCCAGGATGAAAGCATGTCAGACCCGGAGTGTGAGAGAGAATACTCGGTGATCAGTACGGAGCCGTGTGCTCTGCTCTCCATCAGCGTGCACGACTACCTGCAAATGCTGAGCACACGGAAGGAGGATGAGTTCGCTCCCGAACACATCATATTCTTGTGGTGAGTTTTGTTTTGTTGAACCCTCTGAAGCCACTAAGACAGTTCATAAATAAACACACATTGTATTGTTTGTCGCTCATAGAAGGAGAATAAGGAAGCAGAGACTAGATGACGTACTAGACAATATAAAATTTAACAGCTATAGTTATCGACCGGGATTCGAACCTGTCACCTCCAAATGGCGACGACGCCTTCCTGCAGGAACACTGGCCTGGCTAATGAAGACACCTTTTCTGGAGTGTCTAGTTGATCATGCGTTGTAGTACACTTGTTCCTGCAGCGAGGCGCCGTCGTCATTTGTAGGTGACAGATTCGAATCCCGTTCGGTAACTATAGCTTTCACATTTTTGCAGTCTAGTACGTCCTATACTTCCTTCTTCTCTTTCAATGAGCGACATATAATACTATGTGTGTTTATTTATGAACTGACATTATTTAATTGACTTAAGTTAAGTAAAGAAGCGACATCACTCGCGGCATTCCAAGACGTGCTCCGTACTCATCTGCAACAGCCAGCGAAAAGTCCAAGTACTTATGTCTCCAGTAGCAGTCGGATTACTTGTCCGCCTGGCCTTTCTTACTAAGTTGTGAGTGTCGGCCAGATCCTCTGGCCACTCCCTGTAGTATCATTCTCTCCAAACCATGAAGATATTTCTGTTCTTCTGCACCACACACACGATCCCGAAACCCCCGACCACATCTGCCCCAACATGCACCAACACCTCACCAAGTGGTGCAGATCCAGCCAATCTATTCCACCGCCCGCCCGCCCGCCTTTGTAATGTACAGGGTGTTTGTAAAATCTCACTACACTTCGTATGTAGAACAAATTTGAAAAATGAAGTGCATGATGTCATCAAAAAATGTGCTCCATAGGCCATCGCAAAGCAGTATGTATCGAATGGCTGTCGTTTGCTGGAGTAATTCTTTGCACGCCAAACCGATGTTATAATCGGAAGAAAGAATATTTCATATTTGTTCTACATACAAAGTATAGTGAGACTTTATAAAAATCCAGTTTTAACCAAGTTTGGTTTGTACTTTTCGTTGATAAAGATTTCGATCGAAACTTTCGCCGGTCTGTGTGTGTGTGTGTGTGAGTGTGTGTGTGTGTGCGTGTGTGTGTGTGTGTGTGTGTGTGTGTGTGTGTGTCCGTGTCCATTCGTCGTGCTTCTCAGTTTTATAAAATTTGTGGAGCTGTGGTCAAGCTGTAGAACCGTAATTAATAAATAAATACACACAAGTTCTTTGGCGCTCATAGAAGTAGGGGTAAGAATTAGAGACTAGAGAACGCACTAAAAATTTAGTTGCACATTATTTACAGGACGTTGCAGTCAACACCAGCATTTTTTGCTTTTGAGATGTCTTGACAAATTTACGTTCAGTAGTTTGCCATTGCTTTCTGAACGACCAGCACCCATACCATTTCGTAATAACCAACGCAACGCGGTCTGCTTCCAAATCGCACATCTGTGTTTCGAACGCGGGTATGGGGGATCACGAACCGCGTCTGTAAGCTCTTCGCCACGGAGCAAGCAGAGGACGCACTAGACAACATAAAAATTGAAAGCTATGGTTACCGACCAACCTGTCACCTCCAGAGGACGCACTAGACAACATAACAATTGAAAGCTATGGTTGACGACGAACCTGTCACCTCCAGATGACGACACGTCTTCATTAGCCAGCTCTATCATCCACATAAACCCACAACTATGGAATATGGACATAATTCTTATCCAAACATTGCCATAGTGCGTAGGTCCCAGAGAGGCGCTGTCGTCATTTGGAGGTGACAGGTTCAGTAACTATAGCTTTCAATTTGTATGCTGGCTAGTGCGTCCTTGAGTTTCTAATTCGTTCCCCTACTTATATGAGCGCCAAACAATACATGTGTGTTTATTTATTATCTCGATAGCCTCGAAGAGTTTTCCAATCGATATTTCTGTGTAATATGTGGAAATGTAAACCGTATACAATAACACAAAGTAATGCAGCTTTACGAGAAGAAGAGTGTTGAAGTGCTACATAGAACAGTACTTTTGTATGGATATGAAGCGTGGACAATGAGCAGACGAGCTAAAAAAAAAAAAAAAAACACCTAATGGCAGTAGAGATGTGGTTTTTAAAAGAAAATGCAAAGAATGCCATAAACAGACAGAAAAATCAATGAGCAAGTTCTACAGGAAGCAAATGAAAACCGTGAACTGATTAGAGAAATTAGACGCAGTCAAAATTTTTCAGCACTCCATCCATCATATGCCATGCCGGTAAGCGTGGGCTGTCATGTTCTGCCATCTCACTCGATCACCAGAATCGCGGATCAGCTCTGTGTTTCTGTCTCGACCATGCCACAAGGTAAAAGCCATCCAGGTACTTGTTTCTAGGTCTTCCCCTTGGTCTGTTCCCCTCGATCATACCAGTTGTCACCAAGTTCTCCAAATCATTTCTTCTCATAACATGTCCAAAAATTTGTGATTGTCTACGTCTAATGACTCTAATCAGTTTACGATCTTCATTTGTTTCTTGAACAACTTGTTCTTTGGTCTTTCTGGCTGTCCATGGTGTTCTTTGCATTTTACTCAGAAACCACATTTCTACAGCCATCAAATGTTTTTCAGCCTGACTGCTCATTGTCCAAGCTTCACATCTATATAAAAGTATAGGTTCTATGTAGCATCTCAACACTCTTTTTCTCGTTTCAATTGACATCTTTTTATTGGTCAGTATGTTTTTCATCTTGCTGAAGGCTACTTTTTCCATGGCGATTCTTGTTCTAATCTCTTCAAGGCATCTCACATCAGATGTTATTACTGTTCCGAGATAATTGTACCTATTCACTTGTTGAAGAATATTCCTATTTACTTGTATATTACATTGTGGTATTTCGTTCTTCCTAGTGACGACCATAATATGTGTCTTTTTACAATTTAATTCCAACCCTAGTTGTTCACTGTGTGTAACAACCGCATCTACTAAATTTTGCAGGTCCTGTTCATTGTCTGCAATCAAGACTGTATCATCTGCATATCTAATGTTATTGATGCATCGTTCCCCAATGTTGATTCCTTCCATATCTTCAATATTTCTGAAAATACTTTCACTGTACAGGGAAAACAGATCTGGAGACATTACACATCCCTGTCTCACACCTCTCTTAATAGGCTGATATTGGCTTACTTCATTATCAACTCTTATGGCAGCTTGTTGTTTCCAATATATGTTTTTTACAAGTCTAATATCTTTTCCATCAATTTGTAGATCTTCAAGCATCCTTATCATGTTGACATGTCTCACTTTATCGAAAGCCTTTGTGTAGTCAATAAAGCAAAGATGTAGATCTTTGTTTACTTCTACAGAACGTTCGATTACTGTTCTCAGTATATCAATCAATCAATCATGTGCCATGCCGGAAAGCGTGGGCGGTCATGACTCGCCATTTCACTCGATCACCAGTGTCGTGGATCAGCTCAGTGTTCCTGTCTCGTCCATGCCATGTGGCCAAGCCATCCAGGTATTTTCTTCTCGGTCTTCCTCTTGGTCTGTTCCCTTCGATCTTGCCAGTTGTCACCAAGTTCTCCAATCCATTTCTTCTCATAACATGTCCAAAACATTTTGACTGTCTACGTCTAATTTCTCTAATCAGTTTACGATGTTCATTTGTCTCCTGTAGTACTTGGTCATTGGTTTTTCTGTCTGTCCATGGTATTCTTTACATTTTCCTCAGAAACCACATTTCTGCAGCCATCAGATGTTTTTCAGCTTGACTGCTCATTGTCCAAGTTTCACATCCATACAAAAGAACAGGCTCTATGTATCCCCTCAACACTCTTTTTCTCGTTTCAATTGACATCTTTTTATTGGGCAGAATGTTTTTCATCTTGCTAAATGCTACTTTCGCCATGGCGATTCTTGTTCTAATCTCTTCAAGGCATCTCCCATCAGATGTTATGACTGTTCCAAGATAATTGTACCGATTCACTTGTTGAAGAATATTTCCATTTACTTGTATATTACATTGTGGCACTTCTTTCTTCCTAGTGACGACCATAACCTGAGTCTTTTTACAATTTAATTCTAACCCCAGTTGCTCACTGTGTACAACAACCGCATCTACTAATTGTTGCAGGTCCTGCGCATTGTCTGCAATTAATACTGTATCATCTGCATATCTAATGTTATTGATGTTTCGTCCTCCAATGCTGATTCCATTTACATCCTCTACATTTCTGAAAATATGTTCACTGTATAGGGGAAAAAGATCTGGAGACATCACACATCCCTGCCTAACACCTCTCTTAATTGGCTGATACTGTCCCACTTCATTATCAATCCTTATTGCAGCTTGTTGTTTCCAATATATGTTTTGTATAAGTCTAATGTCTTTCCCATCAATTTGTAGATCTGCAAGCATATCCACCATGTTCACATGTCTAACTCTATCAAAAGCCTTTGTATAGTCAATAAAGCAAAGATGTATATCCTTGTTTACTTCTATAGCACGTTCAATAACTGTTCGCAGCATATACACAGCATTTACTGTACCCTTTCCTTCTACAAACCCACATTGTTCTTCTCCTATTTCAGGTTGTATTTTCCTTCTAACTCTTTGCATGATAATTCTTAGCAAAATCTTCGTGATGTGACTCATTATACTAATTGTTCGATGTTGATCACATTCCAAGTCTCCTGATTTCTTTGGGATTGCAATAAATACAGAATTACATAACTCCTGAGGTATATTTCCAGTATCATATATTGTATTAAGCAGACTGGTAACTTTATCTATCCAATATTCTTCTAAAGCATTAATCATTTCTGTTGTGACGCTGTCTGAACCGGAGGTCTTGCCAGATTTCATATGGTTAAGAGCATTCTGAACCTCCATCTTCAAAATTGCCGGTCCTTCATTATTATTTTGAACATCATACTGTTCGTCTCTGTTATCGTCATAAAGGTTTTTCACATAATCTGACCATACATGTAAGATCTGATCTTTTTCTATTATGACTCTTCCATCTTTTGTCTTTAGGCAGCCTGCTGATGTACGTGTTCTTTGATTAGTAAGCTCCTGAATTCTTTTGTGCATTAGTTTCGCATTTTTACTGTTGTGTTGTTTTTCAATTTCTCTGCAATTTTTCTCAAGCCATGTTTCTTTTGCCTCCTTATATAAGGTTCTGACTTTTCTGTGAATTTCTTCATATTTGGCAGGATTATCTTTGTTCTGTCTTCTTGTTTCCATTAGTTGTAAAATTTCTTCAGTCATCCATGTCTTACGGCCCACTTTCTTTACTTTTGGAATAGTTTTTTTCTGCTGCACAACTAATTGAATTCTTCAGCATTTCCCATGATCATCTACATCTTAAAATAGGATCTCTAGATCAGACAATAAATCAAATTTGTTCTTTACTTCTATGTTAAAATTATCTTGTATTTCTTTGTCAGTTTTCAATTTGCACAAGCCATATTTAGGGTTTCCTGCTGTATACTTGACTTTCTTTAACTTTACCCTCAATGTGCCAGTAATTAATCTGTGATCACTGTAACAGTCTGCATTTGGAACTGTTTTTACGAGTGTTAACGCATTTTGAAACCATTTGCTAATCAGGATGTAATCTATCTGGTTTTTAATCCTACTGTCTGGACTCCTCCATGTCCATAATCTTCTAGGATGCTGTTTAAAGCAGGTGTTTCCTACAACAATTTATTGTTCTTTTGCCCATTCTGCAAGTCTGTATCCTCTTTCATTTCTCTCTCCCAAACCATGGTTGCCTACACTTCATCCATCGCTTTGCCTTCCTATTTTTGCGTTGAAATCACCCATTATGATATTTATTTCTGACAATTTTTACAGTTCTTCAAAGCAGACTCCATGTCATTATAAAATTCTTCTATGCTTACTTTCTTCACTGCATTCACTTGTTGGGGCATATACTTGAATGACATTTATTTTAAAAGGTCTTCTGTTTAATTTTACTAATAGAACTCTGTCTGACACAGCCTGATATCCTTTGACAAAATTTGTTGTTTGCTTATCTAATATAATGGCTACACCTCTTTGCTGTTCTTCTCCTCCAGAGTAAATAATCTTACAATCCTCTCCTGTCCTTTTCCCTGTTCCTTTCCATCTCGTTTCCGATATTCCTAATATGTTAATCTTCTCTCTCTCTCTCTCTCCATTTCTTTTTTGATGTTTTCTAATTTTCCATCTGCATTCATTGTTCTAACATTCCAAGTTCCTACTTTCAATATTATTAATCTTTTGCACCTAGTAGCCTGTTGACGGTCTGGAGTCACCTGGTGCGCATGACTATCCCTACCGGGCGAGGCTGCTCCTATGGAGCACCCATTTACGCCGTTTCTCTGATTATCGATGAGTCCATCTGCATCTGTAGTGCTTTTCAGCACTATATGAGAAGAAATAAACTAGAAAACCTGGTGACAACTGGCTAAATTGAAGGAAAAAGAACAAGGGGAAGGCAGAGAAGTAAATATATGAATCACATGGCATGGTCGGGACAAGAACATGAGCTGATCCACGACTCTGGTGATCGCGTGAGATGGTGAAACATGACCGCTCACGCTTATCAGCATAGCACATGATGGTGATGATGAATTCAGCTTTATAGAACACTATTATTGAAAACACAGGACGTTGCTCCGGCTTTCCTTCATCAGCAAACAAATACATACACAAAACACATCATAAACAAGGCGAAGACACTACAGTGATAACACTCTGGGATTCTGACATAAGTGGCGAATTCTTATTATTTTCTTTTCATTGTTCTCATTGTTTCATATTTCCATTTTTCTCATCCCATTTTAATTCTTTAATATAGTCACTGCAGTGTCTTCCCCGTGTTTATATGTTGTGTATTGTGTATGTATGTTTTTTTGTTGTTTTTTTTCGTTTTTTTTAGTACTTGTGCTCTCTAAAGCTGCATTATTTTGTGTTATTTCATATCGTTTACCTTCCCAGTTTTATATTGTGTTCTAGTCATTTGTACGTCCAATCGTTTATGAATGCAGTGGCGTGATGCAGAAATCTACTCAAACGTTTTGAAAATTCTTGCTTGAAAAGACAAAAATGTATTCCTTAACATAGATACGTTTATTTGTAACTTTCTTCTCTTGGCTGCCGTGGACACAGTAATCTGACACTGATGGACAATTTTCCGAAAGTCAAGCTGCTAGAAGAAGGCAATGAAAATATAACGATTCATTACTTTAGGTAGAGTATATAACGATTCATTACTTTAGGTAGAGTATATAACGATTCATTACTTTAGGTAGAGTATATAACGATCTATTTTAAAAGTTAGTTGCATATCCTTTACATGACGATTGCAGTCAACACCAACATTTTTTGCTGTTGTTGATGTCTTGGCAGGTTTATGTTCAGTAGTTTGCCATTGCTTTCTGAACGACCGGCATCCATACCATTTAGTAAACAAACCAGCGCAACGCCGTCTGCTGCCAATCTTGCGCAGCTATGTTTTGAATGCGGGTATGCGGAATCACGAACTGCGTCTGTAACCCCTTCACCACGGTTAGGTAAATTATATTATGATTAATTAGTTTAGGTAAAGTGTGTAATGATTCATTAGTTTCATCATCATCAAGTGCCCTGTCAGCTAGCGTAGGCTTTCATGGCTCTCCACAGTTCTGTTCTCGGTGTTCTGGATCAACTCTGTCGATGCCATTCCTCCATGCCACCGTCTCAGTCCATCCAGCATCATTTCTCTTGGTCTGCCTCTGCCTCTCTTCCCCTCAATCTTTCCAGTTGTTACGATGTTCTCCAATATCTCTCTTCCCATCATATGACCAAAGAAAGCTGATTGTCTCTTTCTTATTGTTGCATATAATGTTCTAGTTTCATTAGCCTCTTTCAGGCAATCGTTGTTAATTACTCTGGCAGTCCAGGGAAATCGCAACATTCGTATCAAGAACCACATCTCTGTTGCTTCCAAGTTCTTCCAAATTTGTTCGTTTTCATTCCAAGATTCACTGCCACACAGCAAAACTGGCTCTATATAGCATTTCAGCACTCTCTTTCTTACATTCAGTGATAGTGAATTATTGCATAAGATACTTTTCATTTTCTGAAATGCGGCTTTTGCTTGTCCTATTCTGCTCTTAACCTCTGTTATACATCTTCCATCTGGTGTTATAAACGTCCCTTTTTTCGCATATCCTTTACAGGACATCGCTGTCAACACCAGCATTTTACCGCTGTTGTTGATTTCTTGGCAAGATTACGCTCAGTAGTTTGCTATTGCTTTCTGAGCGGCCGACTCACTTATCCCGTAGGTCACAAACGCTGCAAGAACCGTTACCAATTCTCGCACGCTGCGTTACCCTACGCAAATGTCCCTAGGTATTTAAAATTATCCACGTGGTTAAGAATTTCCCCCAATATTTCTATGTCACTGTTCGGTGTCACCGCTTTCTTTGATATCACCATTGTTACTGTTTTTATTTTAAATATATATTAAAGGAAAGTCCTTTCATTGCACTCTCTGTTAGTACAATGTCCAACAATTGTTGTAGGTCTGTTGCATTATCCGCTACCAATACTGTGTCATCTGCATAGCGTATATTGTTTATGTCATAATCTCCAATTAGTATTCATGGCTTGTCTTTGATCTCTCTTATTATTACTTGGCTATATAGGGAGAAGAGATCCGGTGACAATACACACCTCTATCGTACTTCTAGCTTTATCTGTTCGTAACTACCCTCTTTATTTCCTACTTTAATTGCTGCTACTTTGTTCCAGTAAATATTCTTTAGTTCCAGTAAATATTCTTTACCCTGTTCCTGCTCCTCCGGTCTCCGTGACCAAACGCTTGCGAACACGGTTCGTGAGCCGCTTACCAGGCAATTCGAAGCTCATCTGCGACCGATTTGTGCAGCAGACTGTGTCGCGTTGTGTTTAACGTGTTGGTATGAGAGATGGTCGTTCAGAAAGCAATGGCAAACTACTGAACGTAAAACTTGCCTAGTACATCAACAGCAGCTGGAAAATGCTGATGTTGACTGCAACGTCCTGTAAGGGATATGCAACATTAAAAACAATATTCTTTATTATTCTTAAATCTTTCCCGTCAATGTTGACATCTTCCAACATTTTAATCAGTTCATCATGTTTTACTTTATCAATGCCTTAGTATAATCTATGAAGCACACATATTTGTCTTTCTGCTTCTCTATTGACCTTTCTATTAGTAGCATAGCCTACGATGGGTAGCGTTGTGATATTCTGTTGTGATAATTTGGTGTGTCCAGTGTGTGCCGCGTGGTTACACACCCGCTTCACACGCGTGATCCGGGACTGTTTCCGGATCCGGTCAGGGATATGCACTACTGACGAGCTCAAACGAGGGTGAAACTCGAGTATAGTGCTTCCATATTGACGTGGATAGGCCTTAGGTTCATACCAGAATGCGATCGGCGTTGCCAGTAGTGGGTTGTGCTCAATATTTAAACTTTCTATTAGTGTTCGTAATGTACATATTGCATTGTTTGTACCCTTTCCTTCCACAAATCCATACTGTTCTTCACTAATTTCCATTTTTATTTTCTTTCTTGTTCTTCTCATTATAATTCGGAGTAGAAGCTTATGAGGTTATTTGTACGAAAGTCTTCGCATTCTATTGCTCCTGGTCTTTTTTCATATAGCTATAAATACACACACACACACACACACACACACCACACACACACACACACACACACACACAATTAGTTTAGGTAAAGTGTACAACGATTCGTTAGTTTAGGTAAAAGGTACCACGATTCATTATTCATCTATCTGTCTGTCTGTCTGCCAATCTGTTTGTCAGCCAATATGTCTGTCTATCGATATGTCTATTCGTTTATCTGTATGTCTATCTGTTAGTCTGTCTATCTGTCTACCTGGATATGCATATGAATAAAGAAAGACAATCTGAGGCCAAGCATGAAATACAGACAGAGAAAACGGACAGGATATTGAAAACATAGTAGCAAGGAAAAGAGCCAGAAAAACGAAAAAGGACAATGTACGATAGTACTCGTACATAATTGATGAAAAGAAATGTTCGCTATGCTCATATCTAGTAGAATTTCAGTATTTCTCTTCATATTGTTCCACGGTATTATAAGAATGTTTTCTGTGAAAGTTACTGTTGCGAATAATTAAAGCAATGTTTATTTAAACTTAAGGTGATTTATATTATTTTTCTCATAGACCAGAAACTGTTGTATCGAAAAATCTGGAAGATTCGAATTTCGTGTTCGTTGTCTTCAGTGTAAGTTTAGTTGTTGTCATTTACGGTGACTCGTTTCTGTCGTTTAATTGAATACATATGATGAATGTAATTGTGTGTTGTTGATATATATTATTATATCTCATCCTCCTCCTCGTCTTTCTCCTCGTCTTTCTCCTTGTCCTCCTCCTCGTCCTCCTCCTCCTTCTCTTCCTCCTAATCTTTCTCTGCCTCCTCCTCCTCCTTCTTCTTCCTCTTCTTCTTCTTCTTCTTCTTCTTCTTCTTCTTCTTCTTCTTCTTCTTCTTCTTCTTCTTCTTCTTCTTCTTCTTCCTTTTCTTCCTCTTCTTTCACCCCCTCCACCTCTTTCATCCTCCTCCTCTTTCTCCTCTTCTTCTTCTTCCTCTTCTTCTTCTTCTTCTTCTTCTTCTTCTTCTTCTTCTTCTTCTTCTTCTTCTTCTTCTTCTTCTTCTTCTTCTTCTTCTTCTTCTCTTTCATCTTCTTCTTCTTCTTCTTCTTCTTCTTCTTCTTCTTCTTCTTCTTCTTCTTCTTCTTCTTCTTCTTCTTCTTCTTCTTCTTCTTCTTCTCGTATGTCTTATAATGGACTGCAGGTCCACAGCCACACACACACCAACACACAGTATCCTAGATCATGATTGTTTGGGTGTTATTGGAACTTTTCCACGACACGAAGAAGCCAGTCGGATATCAACCGTCATCAGTGGCCTTTACGGCATGCACTGGCAGTTATGTTTGTGTGGGTGGGTGAGTGTTTGTATGCATGTGTGTATGTGGGTGTGTATTTGGGTGTGTATGTGTGTGTGATGTGTATGTGTCTATCATGTGTCTGCTTTGCGTTATGTTTGAATGCAGATATATGGACGAAAGCGGGAAGGAGAGAGAGATGGGAAGAGAAAGAGAGAGAGAGAGAGAGAGAGAGAGAGAGAGAGAGAGAGAGAGAAAGCAGACAGAGAGTGGCAGATAGAGAGACAGACCGAGAGACAGAGAGAGAGAGACAAAGAGAGATGGGAAGAGAGAAGGAGAGAGACAGAGAGAAACAGAGAGAAACAGACAAGGGGACAGAGAGAGAGCTAAATCACATCAAATCAAATCAAATCAACTTATTAGGGTCACAAATTGGGCGCGCAGGCCCGTCTTACATTCGGCCCTTCAAGCCAAAGAGATAGACAGACAGACAGAGACAGACAGGGAGCCAGACACAGTGAGAGACGGAGAGCGAGCCAGAGAGGGAGACAAATCAAATCAAATCAAATCAAATCAACTTCATTAGGGTCACAAATTGGGCGCGCAGGCCCGTCTTACATTCGGCCCTTCCAATCACTCGTCTTTCGTTCATCAAGAGCATTATACATTTACATAGGAAGAAAAATAAACATTGTGAAATGAATGTTGTAAACATAAACAAGGCTAATTACCATGTTATGAGGCCCATCTCCCACCTATCCATACATCACCCCACCCACACACACACACCCACCTACCCACACACACGCACACCAAGGGACACATACATACCCCACCAACCGACCCATCCCCCTCCCGCACATCCCCCACCCACACACACTGCCCTCACCTGATCCCCCAACCAAAACACACTCGCCACCCACAAACATTCCCCCACCAACCCACACATCCCACGCCCATCCACATACACATCCTAACCCACACATCCTCTCCCCACCCACACCTCAAACCACCCATCCCCCAGCCACATCTCCATCGACAACATATTCCCCACCCACGCACACAATCCCCCACCAACCCACACATCGCACATCCACTCACACATCCCCAAACCATACACACACATCCCCACCAACTGACATGTCCCTACCCCCCCCCCCCCCCACACACACACATCTCCCTAACCACCCATACATCCCCAATCCACTCACACACACCCCACCACCCACACATACAACTTCCACCCACCCACACATGCCTTAACCTAATCCCCCACCACACAATCCCCCACCCGCACATCACATACACCCCCTACCACGCACTATTCCCAACCCACGCACCACACACACACATATCCCTCACCAACACATCCCCACTTACACACCACACACATATCCCCCACCCAGATACCACACAATATTCCCACCCACACCCACACAGATACCCTTACCCATCCACCCCACATACCCCCACTCACACACCACAAAAATCCCCCACCCACACACACATACCTCACCCACACAATATCCCCAACCAACACACCACACACCTCTCCCCACCCACACACGCATTCCCTACCCGTCCACCAACACACACTCACTCACGCATACATCCTCCACTACGCACCCACACACCCACCCACCCCCAACCAAACATCTCTCGATCACAATACCCCTACCCACACACATCCTCCACCCACTCACACATCCCACCCCGACACATACAACTCCCTCACCCACCTACACATCCCTAAGCCACTCACACACCCCCACCCACACATTCCCCATCCACGCACACATCTCCCACCCACACACCCCCACATACTTCCCCCAACCACCACACATCCCCTACTCACCCACACATATACCCCACCCATACGCACATTCCCCGCACCCATCACACACATCCCCCACACCACACACTATCCTCCACCCACACACATATCCTCACCCATACCACCACAAACATACCCTCCACCCACACATCATTCACACATCCCCCACCAACACACCGCACACATATCTCAAACCCACACACCATACACTTCTCCCCACCCGCCCTTGCATCCCCAATCCACCCAACACAATCCCCTACCCACACAACCCCGCCTCCCACACATACTTCCTCAAACCATCCACACATCTCCACCCACATAAACACACATCCCCCGCATCCGTCCCATACACATATCCTCCACCCATACACACATCCCCCACACCCATTCCCACACCCCTACTTTCACCCCCACACATCCATCCACACATCCCACCAACACCCACAAATATCACTACCCACCAAAACCCACACACCCCAACCCATCCAAACGCATACCCCCACCCACACATCCCCCACCCACACATATACCCACACTCACACACATCCTCCACACACACTCACACTTCCTCACATCTAGACACATACAAAATGTCTCACGTTAGTATTGAAACTAGTATGAACAAACTCCCACACTTTACTCACACACATACACTGACAATTGTCATGAGCAGTCTCATAACAATGTTGAACATGGAGAAAAATGTGTACATAAAAAGTATGTGACGTAAAAATAGTGATGATCTCTCTCTCTCTCTCTCTCTCTCTCTCTCTCTCTCTCTCTCTCTCTCTCTCTCTCTCTCTCTCTCTCTCTCTCTCTCTCTCTTACACACACACATTCACTCTCACGCTCACACATTCACTCTCCCATTCGCTCATTCACTCTCACGCTCACTCATTCACTCTCACGCTCACTCATTCACTCTCCCGATCACTCATTCACTCTCCCGCTCACTCGTTCACTCTCACGCTCACTCATTCTGCCTCTCATTCACACTCACTGACTCTCTCACTCAAACTACAGTAATGTACATGAGTTTATATTATGCATGATAAAATCAAATGGCATTTAACTGATAATATGACAGATGAGAATACACACACATATGGATTCGCGTGTTACATAACATGCGTGTTACATGACATGCATCTGCTCTCTCTCTCTCTCTCTCTCTCTCTCTCTCTCTCTCTCTCTCTCTCTCTCTCTCTCTGTATTCT
>JACEFZ010021023.1:120000-130000 GCA_014155875.1 Cepaea nemoralis
CCAGTTGTCTAGTTGTCCTGTTGTCGAGTTGTCTGGTTTTCCAGTTGTCTGGTTGTCAAGTTATCTGCTTGTCCAGTTGTTCGGGTGTCCAGTTGTCCGATTTTCCAGTTGTCCGATTGTCCAATTGTCTGGTTGTCGATTGTCTAGTTGTCTAGTCGTCCAGTTGTCTGGTTGTCCAGTTGTCTCATTGTCCAGTTGTCTGGTTGTCCAGTTGTCTGATTGTCCAGTTGTATGATTGTCCAGTTGTCTGATTGTCCAGTTGTCTGGTTGTCCAGTTGTTTGATTGTCCAGTTGTATGATTGTCCAGTTGTCTGGTTGTCCAGTTGTCTCATTGTCCAGTTGTATGATTGTCCAGTTGTATGATTGTCCAGTTGTCTGGTTGTCCAGTTGTTTGATTGTCCAGTTGTATGATTGTCCAGTTGTTTGATTGTCCAGTTGTCTCATTGTCCAGTTGTATGATTGTCCAGTTGTATGATTGTCCAGTTGTCTGGTTGTCCAGTTGTTTGATTGTCCAGTTGTCCGATTATTCAGTTGTTCGGTGTTCACTGAATTCTGTCTCCAGGGAAGCTGTCAGTTGCTGGCCGAAGT
This sequence comes from Cepaea nemoralis, assembly GCA_014155875.1. Taxonomy (NCBI): domain Eukaryota; kingdom Metazoa; phylum Mollusca; class Gastropoda; order Stylommatophora; family Helicidae; genus Cepaea; species Cepaea nemoralis. Next base: position 120,589 of record JACEFZ010021023.1, read on the forward strand.
CTTCCCAGATATAATTGTGACACCGAAGAAAGAACGTAAGTTGGCGTTCTGAAGCAAATACACTTTCAACGTTTCTATATCATTGTTTATACACAACATATAGTGGCACGTAGTTCAGAAGCTGTCCTTATGTCAACACGAAAAGTTAATTACATATGCTTTTAAGGACGTCGCAGTCAGCCCCCGCATTTTTTCGACTGTTTGGGACTTCTTGGCAAGTTTACGTTCAGCAGTTTGCCATTGATTTCTAAACGTCCCGCACTCATGCCATTGTATGAAATCTAACGCAAGGCATTCTGCTTCTAGATAGCTCGCAGCTGTGTTTCGCACGCGGTATGTGGGATTGTGAACTGCGTCCGTAAGCTCTTCACCACTGCCCCGGCTACAAAGTTACAGTATTACTATTATTTACCTCCCATTTAAGGCCCTGATAACACAAGGGCGAAAAATAAGTTAGAAGTTAGAACACAGTTCCCTTCCTGGTAAAGATTTTTAAAAAAAACAGAGTCATAAACTGCCATTTACTACCAATATAGTACCTTGCTGTATATGGCAGGGGGGTCTTTGAGCCTGAGGAATTAAGGCCGCCTGGCTAGTGCAGTCGCCACGAACTGTGCAGGTTAGGATTTTCTTTTTGCCCCCGACAGAAAAATATCCCACACCTTACCGAGGATTCGAACCCGGGTCTCCCGAAGGAGGATCCGGGGTTCTAGCCACTCGAAGCAAAAAACTGCATTCTATAAAATGAAGAATGTTTTGTGCAATAAGTCACTGTTCTTGAAAGTTAGAAAAAAGAGTCCTTGCATGTTACAGAGAACCAGTTTTAACATACGGCTGCGAATCCTGGACAATTAATAAACAGGGGAAGAAATCACAGGAAGCCTAGGAGATGTAGTTTTATAGAAGAATGCTGAAAATTAATCGGACCCAAATCAAATCAAATCAAATCAAATTTATTAGGGTCACAAATTGGGCGCACAGGCCCGTCTTACATTCGGCCCTTCCAATCACTCGTCTTTCATTCATCAAGAGCATTATACATTTACATAGGAAGAAAAATAAACATTGTGAAATGAATGTTGTAAACATAAACAAGGCTTATTACCATGTTATGAGGCCCATCTCCCACTTATCCATACATCACCCCACCCACACACACCCCCACCTACCCACACACACGCACACGAGGGACACATACATATCCCACCAACCGACCCATCCCCCTCGCGCACATCCCCCACCCACACACTGCCCTCACCTGATCCCCCAACCAAAACACACCCTCCACCCACAAACATTCCCCCACTAACTCACACATCCCACGCCCATCCACATCCTAACCCACACATCCTCTCCCCACCCACACCTCAAACCACCCATCCCCCAGCCACATCTCCATCGACCACATATTCCCACCACCAATCCCCCAACCCACACATCGCACATCCACTCACACATCCCCAAACCATACACACACATCCCCACCAACTGACATGTCCCTACCACCCCCACCCCCCCCCCCCACACACACACATCTCCCTAACCACCCATACATCCCCAATCCACTCACACACACCCCACCACCCACACATACAACTTCCACCCACCCACACATGCCTTAACCCAATCCCCTACCACACAATCCCCCACCCGCACATCACATACACCCCCTACCACGCAATATTCCCAACCCACGCACCACACACACACACATATCCCTCACCAACACATCCCCACTTACACACCACACACATATCCCCCACCCAGATACCACACAATATTCCCACCCACACCCACACAGATACCCTTACCCATCCACACCACATACCCCCACTCACACACCACAAAACACACATACCTCACCCACACAATATCCCCAACCAACACACCACACACCTCTCCCCACCCACACACGCATTCCCTACCCGTCCACCAACACACACTCACTCACGCATACATCCTCCACTACGCACCCACACCCCCACCCACCCACCCACCCACCCCCAACCAAACATCTCTCGATCACAATACCCCTACTCACACACATCCTCCACCCACTCACACATCCCACCCCGACACATACAACTCCCTCACCCACCTACACATCCCTAAGCCACTCACACACCCTCACCCACTCATTCCCCATCCACGCACACATCTCCCACCCACACACCTCCACATACTTCCCCCAACCACCACACATCCCCTACTCACCCTCACATATACCCCACCCATACATACATTCCCCGCACCCATCACACACATCCCCCACACCACCCACTATCCTCCACCCACACACATATCCTCACCCATACCACCACAAACATACCCTTCACCCACACATCATTCACACATCCCGCACGAACACACCGCACACATATCTCACACCCACACACCATACATTTATCCCCACCCGCCATTGCATCCCCAATCCACCCAACACAATCCCCTACCCAGCCAAAATGAGCAATCATGACAGTCGTTGTTTTTTGGTCACATTATGACAAGACAAAATCTGGAACAAGCTGTGACAACCGGAAAGATTTGCGGAAAGAGAGATAGAGGAAGACAGTGTGAGAAGACTATTGACAGTCTTGTGTCATGGCATGGAAGGGAGTCAACACATGAATTGATCCACGACGTCAGAGATCGTAATTTGTGGAAAGGCATGATCATCCACGCCAACCAGCAAGGCACTGGATGATGATGATGATGATCTTTCCTGGGACATTGAACACGAGTAGTTCTTTTTTGAATGTAACAAAGCATAGCCTTGATATAAGCTACTTGTAAACTGCAATGCTACAGATGTATTTATTCTAGAGAAGAATGCTCAACGTATCAAGAAAAGAGGAAATCATAAATGATGAAATCAAAACTAAAGTGGGTGTTATAGCAGTGCTAGATGTTATCAGAAAACAAGTGAAATGGTTCGGTCACATGACTATTCTACTAACAGACAGTATACCACAAGAAGCAATGCTCTCATCTCATATAATGTTGTTCCTCTTGTACCTTGCCGTCTGGAGTGCTACTCTGTCTCGTTGTCGTGTAACATTGCCGGGGCTGTTACCATTTGGGTCAGTCCGATTATGCTTCTAACTTTTTCTGTGAGTAGTATGAACAATCCCCTGCTGGCTTGCTAGGTCAGTCACAAGTTTAGAACCAAAAAATCTGACCAATCGGAGTTCGTCCCCTCTGGTGAGCCAGAGCCCTGTTGGGCCATGCCTCCTCGCTATCATGGTTTCCCGGTCTACACCACGGGAAGGTGAGGTTGAATTGTGTAGTCTGCGGGTCATCGGCAGGCTACTAATTTTCACTTTCCACCCCTTCTTGGAGAGACTAGCCGATCCTAACCCTGCTGTCTGGAGGGCCAGGCGCAGTACACACCTTGTAGACCCACATGCAATGATGTACAGACCAAATGGGACCAGAAGACGAAGTCGACCATGCAAAGGATGGATAGAGGGAATAACAGATATCAAGAGCATATCGATATATGAAGCCCATAAACGGACACTCTCCCTCTGTTTATGCTTCACCTCGACACAGCAAGGTGCAAAAGGAACAAGATGAGATGAGATGAGATGAGAAGAGATGAGACCAGATAAGATAAGATGACTTGAGATGAGATGAGACCTGAGGAGATGTCATGAGATGAGATGAGACCAGATGAGATGAGATAAGATGGGATCAGATGAGATAAAATGATATGATGAGACCAAATGAGATGACGAGACCGGATGAGATGAGATGATGAGAACAGGTGAGATGAGACGACACGAGATGATGAAACCAGATGAGATGAGATGAGATGATGAGACCAAATGTAATGATGTGAGACCAGATGAGATAAATGAGACCAGACGAGAAAAGATGAGATTAGATCAGGTGAGATGAGATGAGACAATGTTAAATACAGGTGGAAAACTCAAATTAATAGACATAGTGACCATATCTGGAAAGACTCGTGTATATGAGAGTTATCTGAGCGTCCGAACGACACTCAACTCGTAAAGGAACAGCCACGTGGACTGTCAACTAACACGCTACTGGAGCTTTCAGTATGGGCACTCTTCAGCTGCTTTAGATGGGGACATGGCGTGTGCGGGAATGTCCTGACTGCAATGGTGTAGAATCTGTAACCAAGTATACAAGTACATCAGTTGTAAACCAGATGCCAATCTGTTCTTGTGTCGTCCGCTTCACAGAATACACAGCCAAGACGAGCAGAAGGGTAGGTAGCTCTGTATGGATGACGGTAATGTGGGATGGAGTTACTACCCCGTGCATCCAACTTCAACCAGTCTTTGTTTGGTTTGTTCTCTCTCTTCCTCCCTCTCATTCTCTCTCGCTCTCTTTCTCTCATTCTCTCTCACTTTCTCTCTCATTGTCTCTCTTATTCTCTCTCCCTATCTCTCTTATTCTCTCTCACTATCTCTCGAATTCTCCCACTATCACTCTTACTCTCTCTCTCTCTCTCTCTCTCTCTCTCTCTCTCTCTCTCTCTCTCTCTATCTATCTATCTCTCTATCTCTCTATCTCTCTCTCTCATTTTCCCTCTTTCACACTATCTCTCTCTTTGTCTCTCTATCAGTACCTCTCTCACATTCTCTCTCTTGTTCTCTCTCTTTCTCTATCTCTCATTCTCTCTCACCATGTCTCTCTCGCTATTCCTGTCTCTTTCGCGCCAAACGCCATAAATACCTGTTGTAAATTTACAATACAGAATGGCACGCTTGTTGAAATGTTTAATGCGTCATCCATTCGGTGATACTGTAGAATTCTTTTAAATAAAATCAAGAGTGCATGAGAATACTTGGAGTATGAAAGCATTTTTACTTAAAGATTTTAGTATGCATGAGAGCAGATGATCGCGCCATCGTCGTCGTCACCATCCTCCTCCTCCTCCTCCTCCTCCTCCTCTTCCTCCTCCTCCTCCTCCTCCTTATTATTATCATCATCATCATCCTCACCATCATCATCATCATCATCATCATCACCATCATTATCATCTAGTAATGTGAAAGCAATGCCATGCATCTTATATTAGTATATGTGTATATAAATGTATTTGTTGTATTCGCAAAATGTTTTGTATGGAATAAACGTTTAACAAAAATAATGCGGAAGGGAGATATCCATCTGTAGAGACTAATGTAAATGAATAGGAATTGACGACATTTATAAACAAACAAATAACCAAAAAACAAAAAAAAAACAAAAAAACACAAACAAACAAAAAACAGAAGAGGAAATAGATTACTTTATAATATACTAGAAGAAATGCGGAGTTAAACCACTCTGAAATATAATATAATAGAATAAGGAAAAAGTACACCGCAGTATAATATACTAGAATATATTAGAAGAGGAAAGTAACCACTTTATAATATACTACTGTGTTTTCCCGAAAATAAGCCCTGGTCTTATATTAATTGTAACTTTAGAAAAATGCATTAGGGCTTATTTTTGTAGGATATCTGATATATATATATATATATATATATATATATATATATATATATATATATATATATATATATATATATATATATATATATATATATATATCTATATATATATATATATATATATATATATATATCCACTAATAGCAAAAGCAGAAGCTGAATTACAAGACCACATGAATAGTCTAAACCAGGGGACATCAAACTTTTTTCAATGTGGGCCGGATAACTGACAAAATGATCAGCGCGGGCCGGATACTCATTCTGTACAATACTTACGCCGTTCTCCGTGGCGAAAATCTTACCGACGCGGTTCGTAATCCCGTATACCCGCGTTCGAAACACAGCTGTGCGTGATTTAACAGCAGACTGCGTTGTGCTGGTTTTTTAAGCTAAGGTACGGGTGCCGGTCGTTCACAAAGCAATGTCGAACTAATAAACGTGAACATGACAGGACATCAACTTCAGCAAAACATGCTGGTGTTGACTTCAAATGTCCTGTAAAGTATATGCAACTAACTTTAACAATACTTGCAAGCCAGAAAAAAGCTCTAGCAAAAATGACGAAAAACTAATTTAATCATGGGTGAGTATCGTGCAGTGCACACAAAAACAAAGACAACTGACATATTTATTTACTTTAAAAAAGTTATCAAAGAAGGCGACGTTAGCACAAATATAGTTACATCATACCTTGTGTGCACATATCCTAATCTCACAAACTAAGCAGCAAAAAACGGTTAGTGAGATTTGTGAAACTGATATTTGGCTTTCAAGATATCATCAATGTTTGGTTTGGAATAGCTGCATCCAATCAAGAGAATTGCTTTCAAATGTTCATCAATCAATCTCGTTCGATGTGTTGACTTCACATACTTCATTTTTGAAAATGTTTGCTCACAGACATAAGTTGTTCCAAACACTGGTGCCATACCAGCGGCAAATTTCTTCAGTTTCGGAAACTCAACATCAGATAAGCAGCGGTAAAATTCAACAAGTGTTCCTTCTCTGTGCTTCTCTTTCAACAAGTCATTTGCTTGCAAATCAATGAGCTCCAACTGTAGTTCAACTGGCACATCATCAAGGTTACAATCGAGCGGATTCTGGAACAGAAGAATGTCACTCTCAGTTCTGTCAAGATCTGAAAATCTCTCCAAAAATGCTTTTTCTAGTCACGAATAATTTTTTTTTTCGGAAAATCGAGGTTGACATCTTCGGCGATTGTAGCGCAAAACTCTTTGAAACTGTGAAAATGAGAAAAGTTTTCTCCTTCCAGTTGTGCTTCAAACAATGACAGCTTTCTCCGAAATCCTTTGATGATTCTGCAGAGATCACAGACGAGGTTTGTCTTTCCCTGAAGTTTCACATTCACTTTAGTCATATGGGATGTGATGTCGACCAAAAATGACAACTTTGTGACATCCAGGGGATCAGCTCTATCTTTTTCAGTGAGGAAAACATCTATTTCGTTTCGGAGCTTGTAAAAACGAAACAGGACTTTACCGCAGCTGAGCCACCTCACTGATGTGTGATAAGGCAAGTCACAGAATTCAGAATCAATTTCTTCAAGAAAATCCTGGAACTGACGGTGATTGAGTGCATGTCACCGAATGAAGTTCACAGCAGAAACGACTGGTTTCAGTACACAAGAAATATCTAAGTCTTTCCCACAGATTGCTTGTTGATGTATGATGCAGTGTATGAACAGAGCGCCCGGAAGTTGCAAATCTTCCAACTGAGTCCCGATCTTCCCCATCCGACCTTTCCTCACTCCAGCCATATATTTTCCTCCATCAACTGTAACACCTCGAAGCTGATTCCACTGAAGGTTATAGTTTTGCAAAATCTTTTGCACTTCCATGACAATGTCTTTTCCAGTTGTTGTTCCATGCATGCTGCAAACGGATGCCAACTCTTCCGTTATCTGAAAGTCCAAATTGATACCACGAATGAACACGAGAAGTTGTGACGTACTCGAGAAATCAGTAGACTCATCCAGCGCCAAAGAATACCTCAAAAAGTTCCTAGTTTTCTCGCGTATCTGTAGCACTATGTTCTTTCCAAGTTCTACTGTTCTTCGCACAACTGAACTTGCCGAAAGGCTGATAGTTCCAAACAAATCGGCTTTCTCAGGGCACAAGTCATTTGCTGCTTTCATCGTGTACTCTTTGATGAAGTTGCCATCAGTAAACGGTTTTCCTCGTTCTGCCATCTTATGCACTATTTTGTAACTTGTACGAGTGACAGATTCATTTTCAGCAAACTTTCTCGTGAAGAGATCTCTTTGTGTTTCTAAACCACGTTTCATGGACTCATATTTCTCAGAGCGTAGCTTTCCAGAAAACTGAATATGTTGATAGATGTTTTTGTTTCGGAGTGACGCCGAATGTTGTACTCTTTCAAAACTGCAACACTTTCGATGCATATCACGCAATTGGTTTTCTGGTCTTTTGTTTCCACAAAGAAGTACTTTACTCCCCATTCTTAATTGAAAACACGACACTCGGCGTCCACTTTTCTTTTCTTTATAGCCATAATGAAGTGTGAAGTACACGGGATCTGAAAATGAAAAAGACATTGAATTAGAAACATAATTAAATTCCTATTTAAACTCAGGAAAAGCAGAGGACGAGGGGTCTCTGGTGAAGCTACGGCTCACCAAAAGTACATATAACCGATGATAACCGTGCTTTCAACCGAGGTTCCGCCAAAACAGGCCGAAATCGCCTAAATGCAAAATTTCTGCCCATCTGGTTTATTACGTAAAGTAGTATAGACACTTGGATCATCCCACAGAGTTCCCTGAGAAACGTAAACATTTGCGTAAGGATCTGCTCCAGCAGAAAGGTTGAAAAACACTGACCTAGAGACCAGCTCGATTAACACCTTGACCAGGGAATTCTTCTGAGCTGGGGAAAATATTTTCGTAATAACACGAGGCTTCTATGGCATTTTTATGTTATGTTTGCTACTTTATTGCCTCTATTCACACTTGTAGTTCACTTACCTATCACTGTCAAACAAAGAAATCCTTGCTACATACCTCTAAAATGAATGACTGGGGAAAAAAGTAAATATTTATGGAGCATCGGACCCCTGTTGACGGCCGGACGCATCTGGGGAAGAGAAAGGTGTGTGTGTGTGTGTGTGTGTGTGTGTGTGTTGCCATAGAAACCATGGTAACGTCAGAGCGTAGGCGGCGCTACCACGAACCAGGGAAGGACTTGGGATGGCGCGAAATAAGCGAAAATTACAATCTCTCTCTCTCTCTAATATATATATATATAGTATATATATATATATATATATATATATATATATATATATATATATATATATATATCTATATATATATATATATATATATAAGAGAATGTGTGTGTCTTGTGTGTCCTTTATGCATTCCCGAACGGCCCATCTGATTGAGATGAAATTTACTACAGATGCTCTTCTCATTCCCGTGCAGCCAACTGGCATACTATGTTAGTATACAATCAGTTATTTTCGTAATAAAATTTTGATATTTTAATTAAATTATAATTAACATATTGCAAGGGGACTTAACTTAAGAAAAGTTATATCAAGGAACATAATTTTAGTAGCATTGCTATATTATGTAATTTAAATAATTGTTGTATTTTTCTCAAAGTTTTATAAAAATGTTTATCTAGGGTTATCTACAGGCATATACGTAATAATATAATGATAAAATCTCTAAGGCATTTTCAAAGTTTTCATAAAAATAATGCATCTATTTTAAATACGTGAAAATTTTCTAACCCAATTTTCCCGCAACTGGAACGGGAAAGGGCCGGACATATAATGTGTGGAAAAACTTTGCATCTTAAAAGTTCTCGTAAAAATAATGGATCTATTTTAAATTTTCGAACCCATTTTTCCCGCAACGGGAACGGGATAGGGCCGAGCATAGACAGACAGAC
>JACEFZ010021023.1:132500-175000 GCA_014155875.1 Cepaea nemoralis
GTAGATAGGTTACGTGAATAAAGGATTTACTTCACGCTACCGCTTGTAAGAGTGCAATTATTTAATGTGTGTGATTGTTTCGCTCCCGTTCTGGAGAGCGAGCAAATGTTAATATAAGTGAGTCCATGACAGCTCTCCATGTCCGGCGGTTCGCTGCTACCTGTTGTAGATCCTGGATGTTCACTTGGCCGTTGAATCAGCCTTCTCTGATGAACAGTTCTGCGCAGGATATATATATATATATATATATTTGTGTCAGGTCTTAGTCAGATATGACTGAGCTACCGTATAACAGTAGACGGTACTACCTGCTTTCTGTTAGCGCCGAACGTTGGGCGGCGATTATCAAACCCGACACCCCACATTGTGCCAACGGCTTCGGGCGGAAGAGCGCAATTGGGAGGGTATAAGCCTTACCCTGGTGTGAGGAAATGCAACCTAAAGACAAAGTGTCATGGCAGCGCAGACCAGGCCTTAAGCCTTGGTTGGCGGCTGGTCTAGGATCGAAGATCCGACAGGCGGACAATTAGAGCATTGCTTTGCTGACCCGGCTTCTGCAGCTTGTCTTGTTCCAGATGTAGAGGTGTTACCTTTCCTCTGGAGTGAACTAGGCAGGCCGAGAGAGGGATCATGCTGCATGGGCAACACATGATCTCTATATTTTAGCCCAGGCTTTGTGCTATGGAGAGGCAATATCTCCATCCCTTACAATCTATCGTCTGTCAAGACGGCAAGGTGCCAATGATATATATATATATATATATATATATATATATATATATATATATATATATATATATATATATATATATATATATATATATATATATATATATATATATATATATATATATATATATATATATATATTCAGATAAACATATTTACATTATTTACATTTATTCATGTCCAAAATTCTACATTTATTCAAATACAGTCATGTCATCTTCTTCCCATCTATTTTTCCCGCGTTTATTTTTGTGCTTACGTTGACTGAGGCCATAGTCGGGTATAAAAGTGTATTCGTTTTTGTTGTGTGCCACGTTGCATGGTCGAGACGGGTACATGGAGCTTATCCGCGACTCTGGTGATCGAGTGAGATGGCAGAACATGACCGCCCACGCTTACCGGCATGGCACATGATGTATGGATCGATATCCTTCAGCAGTCAAAATTTGCATTATGTAAGACATGGCAGGCGACTATGTTAAGATAGGACAGACTATATAGCGATAGGACATATTATGTAGAGATAGGACATACTATGTAGAGACAGGACATATTATATAGATAGATATAGATGGGACATAATATATAGACAGAACAGATTATGTAGAGATAGGACACACTATATAGAGATAGGACACACTATATAGAGATAGGACACACTATATTGAGATAGGACACACCATATAGATATATGACAACACTATACAGAGATATGATACACTATATAGAGATAGTATACACTATATAGAGATAGGATACACTATACAGAGATATGATACACTATATAGAGATAGTATACACTATATAGAGATACTATACACTATATAGAGATAGTGTACACTATATAGAGATAGGATACACTATATAGAGATAGGATACAATATATAGAGATAGTATACACTATATAGAGATACTATACACTATATAGAGATAGTGTACACTATATAGAGATAGGATACACTATATAGAGATAGGATACAATATATAGAGATAGGATACATTATATAGAGATAGGATACACTATATAGAGATAGGATACACTATATAGAGATAGGATACACTATATAGAGATAGGATACACTATATAGAGATAGGACACATTGTACTGAGAATGGACACATTGTACAGAGATTGAATACACTATATAAATTAGATACACATTATGCAGAGAGAACAAACTAATCACGCATTCAAAGATCTGACATTTTCCCCGAGTATCGACCTCTGTTGTTTAACTGGCGTATTTCCCAACCTCTAGATGACCCTGAAAAAAGGCTCCATCAAATTTGAACCGTCTTTTATGAAAATGTTCGGGTCACGTAACAAAATAACCGTAAGTGTGTTTTGTGTTTGTTGTTTATTTGTTTTACCTTGTTGCATTAGTGGTATTGATGGTGTATGCGTAGCAAAAACGAAGATAATGCATATACAAATACTATGGAGAAAGAAATATATGTTATTTAGGAAAAATTGGAGGTGGTGCAAAATTTCGAATATCTTGGGTCATTGATTACCAACAGTGGTGACACAAGGGAGTCCCCGTGGCGAAGTAGTCAAGCCGTCTGACTCGGGCTCGGAGGTTGTTGGTTCGAGGCCGCGTCCTCCGGTTCACGACTGCATTGTTTTCGGAGACTCCTGGGGGCCATCGCTAGGGCTACGGAGTTCGTGCTTTGTGCGACGTTATCAGCAGTTCGCTGTGGAAAGAAACTGAGCCGTATGGAACAAAAACCCGGTGCAATGAGGTCGACTTTTAAGCGACTTTTTTTAATGGTGACACAATGAAGGAAATTGAAAGACGAATATTTGTTGCTCTTCAGAAACTAAAACAACTGAATAAATTGTGGCGTGGGACATATAGACCTACAAAAATTACATTTTAAAGAACATACATCTTTCCCATTGAAACATACGCCAGTGAGACCTGGATACTTAGTAAACAAGCTGAACAGTGTATAGATGCATTTGAATATAAATGTTACAGGCGGGTTCTAAGAATATCTTGGATACAAATAAAAAATAAATGCATCCATACGACAAGAGCTGAATACTGAAGAAGTTTGACTATTAAAGATTATACAACAAAGAAAATTGAAATACTTTTGGTCACTTGAAACGTCATGAAAGTTTAAAGGGAACAATAATGGAGGGGTATATTCCCGTTAAGAGAGGATGAGGACGACCAGAGAGAGAGGATGGGTGCAGGGTGTGGCGGATGATCTCCAGATGGGTGTATCGGAAGCGGGCCATCTTGCGTATAACCGAGACGTTTTCCTGCCGACAAGACCGTCAAGAAGACGGACGTGGAGAGCCTGCCTGCGAGCTGCATCAAAGAACGTGGACAGCCTGCCTGCGAGCTGCATCAAAGAACGTGGACAGCCTGCCTGCGAGCTGCATCAAAGAACGTGGACGGCCTGCCTGCTAGTTGCATCAAAGAACGTGGACAGCCTGCCTGCGAGCTACATCAAAGAACGTGGACAGCCTGCCTGCGAGCTGCATCAAAGAACGTGGACAGCCTGCCTGCTAGTTGCATCAAAGAACGTGGACAGCCTGCCTGCGAGCTACATCAAAGAACGTGGACAGCCTGCCTGCGAGCTACATCAAAGAACGTGGACAGCCTGCCTGCTAGTTGCATCAAAGAACGTGGAGAGCCTGCCTGCGAGCTACATCAAAGAACGTGGACAGCCTGCATGCTAGCTGTATCAAAGAACGTGGAGAGCCTGCCTGCGAGCTACATCAAAGAACGTGGAGAGCCTGCCTGATAGTTGCATCAAAGAACGTGGATAGCCTGCCTGCGAGCTACATCAAAGAACGTGGACAGCCTGCCTGCTAGTTGCATCAAAGAACGTGGAGAGCCTGCCTGCGAGCTGTTTCAAAGAACGTGGAGAGCCTGCCTGCTAGCTGTATCAAAGAACGTGGAGAGCCTGCCTGCTAGCTGTATCAAAGAACGTGGAGAGCCTGCCTGCTAGCTGTATCAAAGAACGTGGAGAGCCTGCCTGCGAGCTACATCAAAGAACGTGGACAGCCTGCCTGCTAGCTGCATCAAAGAACGTGGACAGCCTGCCTGCTAGTTGCATCAAAGAACGTGGACAGCCTGCCTGCTAGCTACATCAAAGAACGTGGACAGCCTGCCTGCGAGCTACATCAAAGAACGTGGACAGCCTGCCTGCTAGTTGCATCAAAGAACCTGAAACTACAGCTATTACTGAAGCCACCACGAGGGAGACCGCCGACAGCCCACCACAGACAAGATCCAAGACAGCTGAGAAGAAGGAGGAGAAAGACACTAGAGTCGGAAACACCGACTCAAAAACAGTCCGATGGGTTGTCAAACGGATTCAAGTGGAGCTGTCAGACGAAGAAATCCAGAAGAAGTTACAGGAAGAAAATCTCAACATTCGAATCTTGAAGGCGGGGCGGATCCTGACTTATTCGAAGATTCCTACGACACTAGCGATGGTGACGACTGAGGGCAGCGAGATACCACGCCAGGTATCTATAAACCAGAAAATTCAACAGCCTGAAGGATTCATACCACGAATCACCCAATGCTCCAGATGCCAGAGGGCCGGCCACAGCAGAGCAACATGTCGCAGTAAGACGGAAATCTGTCACTACTGCGCCGATCACCACGCCTTTAAGGAGTGTCCGCTGGCCAAGCTGGACACGGACTTCCGAGCACCCAACAACAAAAGAAAGTGCGCCAACTGCCTGGGAACGCATGGAGCAAGATACCTGGGCCGTCCATACCTCCAAAGACACAGAGACACCTTAAAGCTCGCCACTACAACAAAGACACCATATAAGGAAGCACTGCGGAGGTGCGAGACGGCCACGGGTATATCACAAGCTGTAAGAGATCAACTGCAGAACCAAATAGACGAGCTGAAGAAGCAAGTCAAAGCACTACAGACACCAGCACCAACCAGCGACAACGAGAAGCTGTGGCCGACATGAAAGAGATCCAGCACAATATCAAACAAGAGATGGAGCGCATAGCCGAGATGAAGAAGGAAAACGAAGAAATACTACGCACCATAAAAGCGGAGAGATAACTGCATAAATCTGAAATGGAACTTTTCCAAAACTAACCAACAGAAGCCATACAAGAACCCACAGAGAACCCGCAAGACGAAAACCAGCTAGAGACCGAGCCTGGAACGCAAGCTAAAACCGCCAGCAGCCCAGCCACGACGCCAGAGAACTTCAAGGGAAACCATTATCCCGCCAGGCCTCTGAATGAACGAACGAACGAACTTTATTTTAAAAGGGTTAAGAATTGGGCGCCGTCTCCTTGGCCGAGGTGTTTGTGACTTTCTCCGTAACCCCGAATACTCTCGTGGTTGACGTGAGCGCACGAGAATTGGAAGCGGTTCGAGTCGCGCCAGTGATTTATGAGAGTATGGAGCCGGTCGTTCAGAAAGCAATGGCAAACTATTGAGCATAATCTTGCCAAGAAATCAACAAACGGCTGAAAGATACTGATGTTGACAGCGATGTCCTGTAAAGGATATGCAAAACATTTTTTTAAGAATTTGGCACGCAGGTCCGTCTTACATTCTGGACTTCTGTCACTCACTTTCATACATTATATCATTCATACATCTTTCAAGGCTAACAGAGAGCAGCAACAATATAAATGGCATGCATTTTAAAGGCATGGGCAAAATGTGAACATCAATACTACACGATTCAGTAATATTAGATAATAGTGTGACACTTGTTATTAGCCATGAGGAATATAGTGGTCTACCGAAAGGAGACTGTTATACTAGGGTTTTGTCATTAATATTATTTCTATTATTAAGGAGGAAGGTAATCCGTACTGAGACAGTGTTCGAATAATTTGCGATTATATGTATAGGGATTGGTAATGTCTTTGATTTCTTGTGGAAGATTGTTCCACAGCTGAGCTGCAGAGTACGTTAAGCTTGTTTTGTATAAGTCAATCCTAGGCTTCGGAATGTGTAATATATTTAATCGTTTACTGTGTCTAGCATTATATTTAAACAATGGCCAAAGGTAACTTGGGGCATTCTCTGAAGAAAACCGAGATGAGTACCACGACGACGGCATGGAGGACACCCCGATTTCCCCATGTTTAACCGAGGAAGAAATCGCAGAGATGAACTGGGATCATGAACTCAGGTGCAAGGAATACAGAAGGCGCATGGAAGAAAAAGAAAAGAAGTACAAGAAATACAAGGGAAAACCAATGTCCTACCGTACCTATAAAGAATACCCAGACTTAAATACAGAAGACGTACACCCATGGGCATACTATATAGATGAAGGAGAGATCGTACCATGGCTGACCACGGAGGAAGAGATCGAAAGACAACAAAAACTCAAACTCGAAAGAAAACAAAGGCGCATGGAAGAACATGAAAACATCGACAAGCTTCTACGGGCTATTCACAAAAAAGGAGAAAAAAGACCAAATAAAAAGTCCTTATAAGGACTGCAACCAGAAGAGCCAGAAAATGCCACTAACAAAAGAAACCATCAGGAGACGGGCACAAAGGAACATACGCCACCAACCCTGTCGTGTCCTTCTTTAAAGTGTCGTCCCTGGAGTGAAGAGAGTCAACACCCACATTATAATATTTTTTCCCTTATCAATATCCTGGAGAATCCACCAGCTTCCGTCCAACACACTCCATCAGCCAATGGACACCTTTTCCTATCACTCTCTCACTGTCGTACTATGCCCCCTCTCATACTTCCCCAACGCAACATACTCAACAACTCTTGCTTCTAAAAATTAATAAAGATTAATTTATTAAAAGAAAAGTGTAACGTATATGAGACGTGTATGCGAAGAAAATGTGTGTCGTGTATTATAACAGAAATGTATGTGTCAGCCCTCAAAGTTCAGGATCATAGTGTACACATCATGGCAAGGATTACACGACATCACACGAGTCAGTACACAAGACCTCACCGAAGTCGTATCCTTCTCTCCAGACATGTCCTCTTCCAGGAACTTTGATGACCATGAGATCTGAATCCCATGTAAATATAGTCCTTGAAAAAAAAACTATTATTGTTCCTAACACAATGGTTCCTAATAGTTTTAGAGAAACCACGATCTCATAATTCTGCACAGTGAAAAATCATGGAACGCTGTCTCATGAACATGACGGTTTCTTCTAGCGAAATGTTCTATATTTTCACTCTTAAACAGTCATAGTCTAGACTAAAATGGCTTGCTTTATTTACTAGATATTGTCTGACAGTTCTGATTTCCTTGGTACATGGAACAACTACACTTCAATGTTTGGTTTCATCTAATGTGAACATCAGTTCCTACTGATCTAGTTCCACGTGGGCTGAACATCCATCACTTCAGGTGTGTTAACGATTGGTATTCACTCATGTAGGATACATATACCATTAAGCTCCACCGAGCAATGTTTATTAACTTCTTCCGTTGTGAAAGTTGCTGGCCCATCTCTCTACATCATACTTTATCCGGGATCGGATTTTTAGTTGTTCCGGGTTCTTCATTCCAACCAGAGGAACCTTATGCAAAACCGCCTCATTCCCGGGATGGCTACTACACTTTGCCATAACGACACATGCTAGTAAATATTACATTAATCTAACACTGTAGAGCTCTCCCACAAACACGTCCATCATAATCCACGGTTTTGGTCAACTCTCTTTCTCCCAATCATGGTTTTTGGCCAAACCTCTAAAATTGGTCACGTGACATGGTTGTTGTCCTGCAGGTGTTATTTGGGCATATCATCCATTGTCAAGAATCGATTTTCCCTTGCCTAGTCACTGTCAAAGTTGTCATCACTTGTTTTGACTCCCCCAACAAACTAACGAGTTACTGTATGATCCCAACAACAGTTTTCCCCAACAAGCTGCCAATCTTCTTGATGTTCCGGAAACTATAAATTGACAGATGTACTGTTATCTTCCGAGCTGAGTACTTCCGCTTCCAATCCGAGCTGTTTATAATCTGTCAAAGCGATGTATGATTCAGCTCATTCCCTTCCCCTGTTGTCGACCCAATGTAACCCCGTGCAGCTGCAACTATTTACCGTCCTGGGGTTTAACATCCGATTTGTTTATTCAGTTAGTTAAAATAGTTGTCGCTGGCAGATAGTCCGTTTTATCAGAAAGCCTCTATGTTAATCATTGGTTAAACGCACGGTTTTATTTTGTGACAAACCCCCCAGCTGACGTCACAGACACAAACCATCATAACCAGTCCGAGATAGGACTCACTCATAACAGCGCACAAGACAAGAATCAGCGTGAATGAACCAACAAAAACCACGGCTCTCAAAATTAACCACCGCTGGGGAAGCAGGTTAGACAAGACCGAATTTGGAATTTTTTTCGAAAATTGGAATTGGAATTGGAAGATTGTTATGGGAGCAATGTTCTGCAAAGGACATGCTGCTGAATGAATGAATGAGTTGAGTTAAGTTGAGTTGAGTCATGAACCGCCATCACAGCATTGGACACATTTCCATACGTGCTTTGATCTTCAACTGTCAACTGACATTACGCCCTATAGTACCTTGCGGCGTTGGACAGGAGGCGGAGAAAGGTTCTTGAGCCTGACGAATTAAAGCCATTTGGCTAGTGCAGTCGCCGTGAACTATCCAGATTAGGCAGCGAAGAGTCCAAATACTAACAGTACCAGTTTCTGTCTGATTATGTGTTCGTTTCAATTGTCCTCGGAGAATTAATTGTCGGCGAGATCCTGTTGTCACTCGCTGCCACAATATTCTCTCTAGACCAGGGGTGGCCAACTCGAGGCCCGCGGGCCGCATGCGGCCCGCCGGTAGTCATGTTGCGGCCCGCGGAGTGGGAAACGACGATGTGGTCGAAGCTGTTGCACGCTTGCTTGTTTTACTTTAATTTAACAAAAATAATTTGGTGCGTGGCCTGGCAGGAAATATTATTTCTGAAATTTGGCCCGCCTGCTGAAAAGGATGGCCACCCCTGCTATAGACTATTCTGATTGATCTGTTCATCCTCTCCACACACGATCCCAAAGGCCCCAGACCATGTCTGTGTTGGCATGCACCAATACCTCACCGAGTTGTGCAGATCCAGCCATTCTGTCCTCCTGTTTGTTTCCCCCACACGGCCATGTCTTGGGGAAAGATCCAACAGATGCTCCCTATCTCTGAATTTTTTTTTTTTTTAAATTGAACACACCACTCTGCACGAATCGTTTCTTATTTCATCTATCCACGCGTGCTTTGTGAGTCCATAACAATCACAGCATGCGTGTGCTGCTTGAACTTCAGCCGTCGGAACGCCTCTGTGACTGCCTCCACCTCCATTCGCAGACTAGTTGTCGTGGTATATTATAGTGTACGAACACCATGACAGACTCAGCACGGAAGGTGAAATAGAACTAACGGCAAATTACAACATTAGAGAACTCCTATTTGCCGGCAATCAAGAACTAATTGCAAAATCAGAAACAGACCTATAAGTCTACATAAATAGCCTAAACGAAGTGTGTAAAGAACAACATGAAAATTAGCTTCACTAAAACAGAGGTAATGACTATAATCAAAGAAGAAAAAACAACACAGATCCATCTAAAAGACCACCCCCTGAATCAAGTAAAGGGCGTCAAGTACTTATGAAGTATAATATCATTAAATGGCAAATCAGAAGGCAAGATCGAAAATAGATGTCACACGGCAAACTAACTCATTATACAGATGGCACCAATACTAAACATGTATCAGTAGACATTAGAAAGCTTTCTACAACACAATCTTCCTTTCAGCTCTATGCTACCAATGCCAGACCTAGAAATTGACAGACAAATAAGAGAAAAGACACATTACAACAACAGAAATGAGATTCCTAAGAATAATACTCAACGTATCAAGTAGGGAGAGAAATCAGAAATGATGAACTCAAAACAAAAGTGGTGGTTACAGCAGCGCTAGATTTTATTAGAAAACAGCAAGTCAAATGATTAGACCATATAACTAGGCCACCACAACAGACAATGATGTACAAACCAAAGAAGAAGATAAAAAAGAACCATGTAAAAGATAGGCAGAGAGAATAGCAGAGTCCATAGTAATGTCGATACAAGAACCCCACAGACGGGCACTCTCCCGCTGTTTATGCTTATTGCTTTACATAGACACCGCAAGATACAAGAGGAACAAGATGAGATGAGATGAGATGAGATGCGATAAGATGAGGTGAGACGATAATGAAAATTATCCAATATATAGGCGAAAATAATGTGAGTTAGGAAAAAATATAGGGTGTATTTTTAATGACTGTGGGGTTTTTGAAAATATTGCCGTTCCAAGTTTTGTATTCACCCTCTGTGGAGTTCAATCAATCAATCATGTGCCATGCCAGAAAGCGTGGGCGGTCATGACTCGCCATTTCACTCGATCACCAGAGTCGTGGATCGGCTCAGTGTTCCTGTCTCGACCATGCCATGTGGCCAAGCCATTCAGGTATTTATGTTTCGGTCGTCCCCTTGGTCTGTTCCCTTCGATCTTGCCAGTTGTCACCAAGTTCTCCAATCCATTTCTTCTCATGATATGTCCAAAAGATGTTAATTGTCTACGTCTAATTTCTCTAATCAATTTACGATTTTCATTTGTCTTCTGTAGTACTTGGTCATTGGTTTTTCTGTCTGTTCATGGTATTCTTTGTATTCTCCTCAGAAAGCATATTTCTGCAGCCATCAGATGTTTTTCAGCTTGACTGCTCATTGTCCAAGTTTCACATCCACACAAAAGAACAGGCTCTATGTAGCACCTCGACACTCTTTTTCTCGTTTCAATTGACATCTTTTTATTGGTCGGTGTTTTTTTTTTCCATCTTGCAAAAGGCTACCTTCACAATGGCAATTCTTGTTCTAATCTCTTCAAGGCATCTCCCATCAGATGTTATGACTGTTCCGAGATAATTGTACCGATTCACTTGTTGAAGAATATTCCCATTTACTTGTATATTACATTATGACGATCATAATCTGTGTCTTTTTACAATTTAATTCTAACTCCCGTTGTTCACTGTGTGCAACAACCGCATCTACTAATTGTTGCAGATCATGCTCATTGTCTGCAATCAATACTATATCATCTGCATATCTAATATTATTGATGTTTCGTCCTCCAATGCTGATTCCATTTATATCTTCTACATTTCTGAAAATATTTTCACTGTATAGGGAAAAAAGATCTGGAGACATTACACATCCCTGCCTAACACCTCTCTTAATAAGCTGATATTGTCCCACTTCATTATCAATCCTTATGGCAGCTTGTTGTTTCCAATATATGTTTTTTATAAGTATAATATCTTTCCCATCAATTTGTAGATCTGCAAACATATCTACCATGTTGACATGTCTTACTCTATCGAAAGCCTTTGTGTAGTCAATAAAGCAAAGATGTATATCTTTGTTTACTTCTATAGCACGTTCAATATCTGTTCGCAGCATATACACAGCATTTACTGTACCCTTTCCTCCTACACACCCACATTGTTCTTCCCCTATTTCAGGTTGTATTTTCTTCCTCACTCTTTGCATGATAATTCGCATCAAAATCATCGTGATGTGACTCATTATACTAATTGTTCTATGTTGATCACATTCCAAGGCTCCTGATTTCTTTGGGATTGCAATAAATACAGAATTACATAATTCAGAAGGTATATCTCCGGTATCACATAATGTGTTTAGCAGTCTGGTGACTTAATCTATTCCATATTATTCTAAAGTTTTAATCATGTCTGTTGTGATGTTATCTGAACCGGGGGCCTTGCCAGCTTTCATATGTTTAAGAACATTTCGAACCTCCATCTTCAAAATTGGCGGTCCTTCATTATTAAATCGAAAATCATACTGTTCATCTCTGTTATCATCATAAAATGTTTGTCACATAATCTGACCATACATGTAGAATCTGATCTTTTTCTATTATGATTTTGCCGTCTCTAGATTTTAGGCAGCATGCTGATGTACTTGTTCTTTTATTATTAAGTTCCTGAATTCTTTTGTGCACTAATTTGGTACTTTGACTGTTGTGTTGTTTTTCAATTTCTAAGCAATTTTTCTCAAGCCATGCTTCTTTTGCCTCCTTACATAATATTCTGAATTGTCTATGAATTTCTTCATATTTGGCAGGATTATTTTTGTTGAGTCTTCTTGCTTCCGTTAGTTGTAAAATTTATTCAGTCATGTTACGACCCACCTTCTTTAATTTTGGAATAGTTGTTTCTGCAGCCACATTGATTGAATTCTTCAACATTTCCCATTGATCATCCACATCCTGGAATAGGATCTCTAGATCAGACAATATATCAAACCTGTTCTGTACTTCTATGTTGAATTTGTTTTGTATTTCCTTGTCATTACTCAATGTTCACAAATCATATTTAGTGTTTCCTGTTATTTACTTGATTTTCTTTAACTTTATCCTCAGTGTACCTGTAAGTAATAATCTGTGGTCACTATAACAATCAGCACTGGGAACTGTTTTTGCTATTGTTAACGCATTTCTAAATCTTCTGCTAATCAGAATGTAATCAATCTGGTTTCTAATCCTGCTATCAGGCCTTCTCCATGTCCATAATCTTCTAGGGTATTTTTTAAACCAGGTGTTTCCTACAATCATTTCCTGCTCTCTTGCCCACTCTACAAGTCTGTATCCACTTTAATTTCTCTCTCCTAAACCATAGTTTCCTACGGTGTATCTATCAACTTGATTTCCTACTTTTGCATTGAAGTCCCCTGTTATGATGTTTATTTCTGAATTTTTGCATTTCTTTAACTGATTCGATGCCCACGATCACTCAGTTGCCAAAGAGTCTCAACTTTTTTGCCCCTTGATCACTGTATTGCCAAGATCTTAGCAGTTAGTTTTTTTTTGTTTCGTTTGCATGCCAATATTAATATGAATGCCCCGAAATTACGTTTTTCGTATGAAGGAGGTTTTTAATTTACACACAGGCCATGAAAATGCAGAATGGAGGCAGAAAATGAATGAATATTGAGGGAAAACTCTTAGTTAAAAGTTTTGTTTACTTTTCTGATTTGACAACGGCATCGACCCTGATTTTCGGCCTCACATATTTACATTAGATAATAGATTTAAACAATTTAGATTGTACATTTAGATTGTAATTATTCTGATTTCAAGGACTTTGTGAACGATTCTAAACTGATAGCACATGTTAAATGTGGTTGTTTGGTTAAAATTAACTGTGTATGAATGTAAACAAAAGTAACCGGCTACCTTAGCTGGTTAGCCGCTAACCGTGAAAGTTTGTCATCATGTCGAATTAGCTAATGGGCCACATTTGTGCCCCTAAAGTTTGCTTTGCCTATCACAAAGTATTTAAGAAGTATTTAAATAATTAAATTTAAAAGAATAATAATTATAACTAAATAAAAAATAGCGTAAATTTTGTGTTTATCAGCAGAAAACGGTCAAAACCTGTCTCGTGATTTTCCGACATTTTCTATTTTATGTGACAATGATGCGCTTCAAAATAGTATGTTTTTATTGTGATTTATTGGTGTTATGGAGCCGTTCTAGTGATATTTGTGTAGCAAAGTGGTGTAGTTATCATAATTCAGTAATTTTCATTGGATTATAAACAGCGTTGGAGCAGTAGCGCCTTGGTAAGTGGAAATTTCACGTACTTGTCACCTCTGTCATCAATTTATTTTTTACAACATCTGCTAATATTATTATTATATTTCTAACTTTTAGCAACAGTAGCAATACCAATGTGTTCATTGTGCAATGTCCTTTAATTTGATATAATACAATATATTTACTACCATTTAAAAAAAATTTAGATCATTATTATGAGGCACACCTACTTCCCATTTTCTGCCATCAATTTCTGCTTGGGCAAAACCCATTTTTTATTTGGCACTCAATCAGTTAAAACAAACTCTATGTCATTATAAAATTCCACTACACTATCTTCACTGGATTCCCCTGTTGGGGAATATACTTGAATAACGTTTATGCTAAAAGGTCTGTCACTTAATTTAACTAGTAGAACTCTGTCTGACACGGCTCAATATCCTTGAACAGATTTTCATGTTTGCCAGTCAAAGATAATTGCTACCCCCCTTTGTCGATCTTCTCCTCCAGAATAAATAATCTAATCTAATCTGTGGAGTTCATGAAACATAAACAGGTAAATACAAAACGTGGAACGGGCAATATTTTCAAAAACCCCACAGTCATTAAAAATACACACTATGTAAACACATCTCTCACCATAGTTAGCCGGAAGCTGCTGTATTCTGAGAGATTTCGTTTATCCACGTGGCTAACACAATTTTTACGTCCTGTAATGACGAGACAAAAACCCTAGCTGTACCAAAGACCTACAGGTCTTGCAGTCCTGTTTGCTTCAGAAGTGACACCCTTGCGCAATGATGTACGCCATGAATTTTGGTCTTTGGCAGCAGTCTCCCAAGTGTCGTGATGAATTGCAAAAGCTTTTACTGAGATCTTCAGAGTGTCTTTAAAGCGTTTCCTCTGGCCGCCTTGGGAGAATTTACCACAGCGCAGTTCACGGTAACAAATTCATTTATGGAGCCTGTGATCTGGAATATGAGTCATGTGATCTGCCCAGCGAATCTGATTCTTCCTTAGTAGAGTGTGGATACTGGGCAAGGACGCTCTTTCAAGGATTTCAGTGTCAGGGTGCCAGTGTCAGATGTGGTGGTATGGAGCAGCTGACATATACGACGCCATGGAATGGGGAACTGTAAATGACCCCCCGAAACCAAAACACAAAACAAACAAGTGTGTAGCAAGAACTTACCGTGGGTATTTAACATGCTAAAAAAAACCATTACGTTTCATAGGACTGCGTGCACGGGGAAATAGGCGGCCAGTTGTTGCCTCCCATAGGAAGCCACGTGAGTGGGCATCAAAATCGTATTTGCCCGGGCCTATGCCATTGTCAGTGTGTGGTCCTAGCCATTACAGCAACGAGCCCGTGATTGAATCCAATGTGATCTTCGATGAATCACCGCGATTCTTCTTGTCTCTTGTCATAATATTGTCATTTATTTTCTTTCCGCGGATCTTTTTTGATGTCATCTTTTTATATTTTCTCATAATATTGTCAAATATCTACTTTCCATCTCACATTTTGATGTCCTCTTTTTGTCTCTTGTTATAAAATCATAGAGGTCAAGCGCCTTTTTGTTTAGTCTCGTCATCTTTGCTAGATTAACGGCTATGAATGGTATAAGCCGTGAGTGTAGATATAAATGACGTGATTATATTAAATGTGAGTGTAATTATATAAATGACATAGTTATATTAGCTGCGAGTGTAGACATAATGCATATATTACATGGGAGTGTTGAATGGCGTGGTTATATTATTAATCAGGACGCTGACAAACCTGTCCCCAACCATTTTAATTCTTCTTACTACAAGGGAGTCGACGATGTATGTGTCATTGCATTGAAATATTGCTTCTCCGACAGCTTCATTAGGCTCAACATTGAAAGCCAATGAATAAACTCTCTGGTATGCTTCCATCCAACTGGTATCAATACTGTTGTGGACGCTACTGCATAACTATGCCATTTTCCCTCTATATATTCACATCTAACTGTTCACACACCTCTATATATTCATATCGAACTGTTTACACTGTATATAACTATGCTGTTCTCCCTGTATATATTCATACTAACTGTCTACACACCTCTATATATCCATATCGGAATGTTCACACATCTTTGGCAACACACATCCTATCTGGCCCTCTGGCAGCTTAACTATACGTAAACTTTGTAGCAAAATAAGCGCCTCTTAAACCGGTTTGAACACCATTTCTTCTCCCACATGAGAACAAAGTAGTTGTGTTTATTTTATTTTGTGTGTGTGTTTTTTTTCTCGTGATTTATCTATTTGTGTTGTCCTGTTCTTGACAAAGATTCTTAGAATCGAAACGTCCTTTGTGTCCTATAATACTTATTTTTTATGTTATTATTTCATTATTATATATTTATTGATTGTTTCTGATTTTGGATAAGTCACACTTTGTTTTCATCTGTGTATGATGGAGTTCTTTGTCAGGTATGTACATGGTGTCTGTGTTTAGTATGCTCTTCGTTTCGCAGGAGCTAAGTAAACCTAATTGTTTGCAATTCATAGCTGTGAGTGTAGACATAATGCCTATGGTTATATTACATGGGAGTGTAGAATGGCATGGTTATATTAGCTTTGAGTGTAGAAATAAATGACATTGTTATATTATCTGTGAGTGTAGATATAAAAACATGGTTAGATTAGCATTGAGTGTAGATATAAACGCCATGGTTATATTAATTCTGGCTGTAGATATAATTAGCATATTTATATTAACTGAGTATAGATGTAAATGACATAGTCATATTAGGTATGCGTGTAGATAGATATAAATGCGTAGTTACATTTGGTGCACGTTTAGATATAAATGGCGTGGTTATATTAGGTGTAAGTGTAGATATAAATAAGAGGGTAATATGATAACAAATTGAAACCAGTTTATTTTTGTACATACATTGAAACTTTATTTCTCAACATAATTTCCACCAACATTGATGCACTTAGCCAATCGTTTTATCAGTCCTCCCAAACCGGCTGCATAGAACTGCGTGCTTTGTTGTCATTGACCTACCATCCCACAGAACTGTGTGACTTACTTATTGACTTACCCTCGTAAAGTTTTCTACCCAGCTATGCACCGCTTTACGGGACAAACATTTGTCAGCATAAACACTGACAACCCACCTTGGCGGGAGACATTTCGCGAATGACGCCGAAGTTGAATGTGAAGTGAAAACGTAGTATTGAAAACAGTGCACGCAGTTCTATGCGGCAGGTTTGGGAGGACTGATAAAACGATGTGATAAGTGCATCAATGTTGGTGGAAATTATGTTGAGAAATAAATAGACAGTGTATCTATAAAAATAAACTGGTTTAAAGTTATCATCTTTAGTTATTTTTCTACTGCTATTTGTGACTTACTTATTAACTTACACTCGCATTAACTGTGAGTGTAGATATAAATGACATGGTTATATTAGCTGTGGGTGTAGATATAAATGACATGGTTATATTAACTGTAGACACAAGAAATGAAAGTCTTGATGTGATTGACAACGTAGATTTGACTGACAATGTAGATTTGACTGACAAAGTAGATTTAATTGACAATGTAGATTTGACAGACAAAGTATATTTGATTGACAATGTAGATTTGGCTAACAATCGAAATTTGACCGACAGCACTAGATTTACCATGTAACGAGTAACTGTACCAGATAATGGGTAGATGTATTTGGAAAGGGTGTACGTAATTGAAACGGGTAGATGATGTGTTGCAGGCTTTGCCACAAACCAACTGGATTAAACAGATGTTTGAGTCCCAGAAGAGAACCCTGGAGCCAATGCTAGTAGCCACAGGGCTGACCATGAAAGGTATGAGATTCCTCAGTTAGTTTTCACAGTCGGGGTACACATTTCACAGACGCAGTAAATATTGCACAGTCATTTCACATTCGGTCTATACTGTTCACAGTCAAAGTACACATTTCACATTACACAGCCGGAGTAAACATTTCACAGCCTTAGTATATATTTCACAGCTGGATTTGATGTTGTTGGTGTTGTTGTTTCTGTTGTTGTTGATGGTGTTGCTGTTGTTGCTGTTGTTGTTGGTGGTGGTGGTGGTGGTGGTCGTGGTGGTGGTGGTGGTGGTGTTGCTGATGTTGTTGTTTTTGTTGGTATTATTGTTGGTGTTATTGTTGGCGGTGGTGTTGTTGTTGGTGGTGGTGATTTTGTTGGTGTTGTTGTTATTGTTGTTTATTGTTGGTGGTGTTGTTGTTATTGTTGTTGTTTGTTGTTGTTGTTGTTGTTTGCTGTTGTTGTTTATTGTTGTTGTTTATTGTTGGTGTTGTTGTTGTTTATTGTTGGTGGTGTTGTTGTTGTTGTTTGTGTTCTTGTTGCTGGTGTTGTTGGTGCTTTTCTTTTTGCTTGTGTTGTTGTTGTTATTGTTAATGTTGTTGTTGTTGTTTTTTGTGTGTTGTTGTTGTTTTTGTTGTTGTTGCTGCTGCTGTTGTTGTTGTTGTTGTTGTTGGTGGTGGTGGTGGTGGTGGTGGTGGTGGTGGTGATGGTGGTGATAGTGGTGGTGGTGGTGGTGGTGGTAGTGGTGGTGATGGTGGTGGTGATGGTGGTGGTGGTGGTGGTGGTGGTGGTGGTGGTGGTGGTGGTGGTGGTGGTGGTGGTGGTGGTGGTGTGGTGGTGGTGGTGGTGGTGGTGGTGGTTGTCGTTGTTGTAGTTTTGATGTTGGTATTGTTGTTGGTGTTGCTGTTGTTTTTGTTTTAGGAACTCCAACCAGTGCCCCTCCCCCAACCGGCCATTGTAACACTATCTTGTTTCTTTAATAAGATTACTACGAGAAAACACAGCAGATCTTGCGAACAATACCAAGGCAACAAAGAAAGTCTTTGTACTCATCGGGACTTCCGCGTGTAAGTTGTAATTATTCGTTTTTCTAATAATTGAAACAAATATTTCTATAACAGTTGTAGCGGACTCACTCAGCATGATAAGACAAGCATGCTTCTGGCAGAGTGGCAGGCTTCTATTTAACAACCACAAAAAGAGAGCAGCTGTTGGATTTGTTCCCCAGGACATGCTGGTGTGGTGGGAAATGAGCAGGTGGACAGATTGGCTGTGTCTGCACTACTGGGTGGGGTACTGGTGCGTGATAAGGCAGATGTGGTCGGGGCACTTTGGAATCTTTTGTCTAGTGCAAATTGACAGATCATCACGGCCTGGAGAGAATGGTGCTGCAGGGAGTGACCAGAGGATCTGGGCGACATGCTAAACTCCAAGGAAAGACCAGACGGACACATAATCAGACTCCTACTGGTATCATTAGTATTCGGACTCTTCGCTGGCTGTTGCAGATTAGGATGGAGCAGTTATAGGAATGAACCGAGCGCTATGATGTCGGTTCTTGACTCAACTCAGCTCAACCCAACACAGCCCAACTCGGTTCATCTCAGCTCAGCTCAGCTCAGGCCAACCAATTTCAACTCAACACAACCCAACCCTCCTCACCTCAACCAAACCCAACTCAACACAACATAACCCAGTTCAACTCAACTCAACTCAACTCAACAGGAAATCCTGTAGGAGCCCATTTGGGGTCACTATACTAGTTTTGAACTCAAGTTGTTATTACAATTATCCCAGTAGTGGAATTGGATTCAACACTAAAAGCCCCCGAAGCGGGAACCTCTCATGGGTCTGTAATCTGTCAGACAATCACAATCTGCATGGACAGACAGACAGACAGACCAACCGACCGACCGACCGACCGACCGACCGACCGACCGACCGACCGAGTGAGTCAGGTCTTAGTCATATATGACTGAGCTACCGTATAACCATAAACGGTACTACTTGCTCTCTGTTAGCGCCGATCTTTGGGCGGCGCTTACCAAACCCAACACCCCACATTGTGCCTACGGCTTCAGGCGGAGAAGCACAATTGGGAGGATACAGTGCGAGACAATGCAATATAAAGACTAAATGTCATGGCACGGCAGACCAGGCTTGGTCAACAACTGGTCTGGGTTCGAAGCTCCGACAGGCGGATAGTTAGAACAATGCTTTGCTGATCCGATACCTTGCAGGTTGTCTTGTTCCAGATGTATTAGTGTTACTTTTCCTCTGAAGTTAACTAGGCAGGCCGAGAGAGGGAACAAGCTGCATGGGCAACACATGGTCTCTACAATTCAGCCCTGGCTTTGTGCTATGGAGAGGTATAACTCCATCCCTGGTCCCCGCCATAGGTTGTAGTTATTGTACCTTGCTTTAAAATCAGTGTAACAAACTATAATCCATCAAGACTGCAAGGTGTCAGTCATTCACATTCACATGATTTTCATTTTCTGTTAGCTCTCAACTAATAAAGATCAAAGCGACAAAATTTCGGAGTCCATGTACACGAAGGAAGAATTCATGCAACCATACACTCGTGCACTGAGCAGTTATTACCATCATGTGAAATCTGCCAATTCTATTCAGGTGAGTAGTTCAGCGGGTACGTTTTCAGCACAGGCTTTTGTGCTATGGAGAGGTTTAACTCCATTTTACAAAATATTGTCTGTCAAGACGGCAAGGAGACAACCCTATGTCGTGGATGTTACTATAAACATATAAAGTCAAGTTCTTAGGATAAAATTGAGGTGTATATTGTCGTTAAAGCCAAACATTGAGATACCTGACAAGGGGAGAGAAGAGGAACAGGATGGGGTGGGGCAGAAGGAGGTAGTGAAGATGAAGAAGGAGATGAAGAAGATGATAATCAAGAAGACATACGATTATAAGACCTACAAGAGTTGAAGTCAGTTGACTTGAGTCCAGGACCGACATCACAGACTCGGGACAGTTCCATACGTGCTCCGTCCTCATATTTAACAGCCAGCGAAGAGCCCCAATAGTAATGGTATCAGATCCTCTGGTCACTCCCTGCAGCACGATTCTCTTCAGGTCGTGATGATCTGTCTCCGAGTCTCCGAGAAAAATACACCCGTGAACAGAAAGACATAGCCCGGAATCGAACCTATGACCTTCGGAGTGCGAGGCAGACGGCTTGAGCACTTCGCCACGGAGACTTGCGTCAAGATGTTTGAAAGGGTGCTCTAGTTACTTTTTTTCTTGACTTCATGTAACGCCTTTCGGTGGTAGGTTACCTGCGGGCAAGGAAGAGGTGGTCGTGCGCCTGCGACGTCCAGTAAAGGATATGCAAGTAACTTACTATTGTTCTTCGCTGGCTAGCTTTGAACTCAAGCGATGTCCATACTCATGTTACTGCTTCTAGTGCTCTGGACTGACTTTTGTGTGTGGATTAGCTCTCCCTATTACCAGTGTACCTCGCCATCAGGCGAACCCACTCCGAATTTTGAGGTACTTGTAATTTACGCCACCAAGTCAAGGTCCAGACATCAACATTTTAGTCCAACTGACCTGTTAAGAGTTGAACCCGCTACCTCGGCATCAGCACATGGTAAGTATAAGAGCGAGCGCACTTATCTATTCGGCCACATTGATCCCCGTGCAAAGATTCCGTGGTCAACTTCTTTCGTCTTTTTCCTCTCAATGTAGCAGAGAGCCTCAACCAACTCACCCAAGACGTCCTGTCCTTATCTGCGCCAGTCCGCCCCAAGTATTATTAATTTCCAAACAATATATGCCCTTGATGAATGTAAACACAGAAGCCACACACAATATGTTGCACGATTTATTGCCTGGCATATTTCGCTGCGTCTCGTCAGGATGCAGACGATAACAGAAAATTCCACATTCGTACAATACAAATAATTTGTGTTTTAATTATTTCAGCTAAAGTATTATTCATTTATTCACTTCATGAGCTGAGGTGAGTTGAGTCAAGAACTGACATTACTGCACTTGGGGCATTCCCATAAACTCAGTCCTTATCTTCAACATCCAGCAAAGAGTTCCAATCCTCATCTTCCCCCTTGCAATATGATTATATGTCCGTCCTGCTTTACGTCTGAGTGACGAATGTCTACCAGATCCTCTGACCACCCTTGCTGCTGCATTCTCTCTAGACCAGTGTTTCCCAACGTGGGGCCCACGCCCCACAGGGGGGCAATTCGATTGTTAAGGGGGGCAATTCGAAAATGGAAGAAATCGGCTGAATATAACTAAATTGGAACCTGACATAAGATCTCTTTGCAGCAAGCATCAAGCGCAAGGATCTCACTAAATTTAAATAATAAATAATTACTAATAATTAAAATAATATAGAAAAATCTTTCATTAAAATTATTTTGTACTTGAATTTCAGTTCTCCATTATATGTTTTGAAAATTTACTTACTGTGTTTGCTCAATAATTACCTAGTGATTTCTTCCTAAAACCTATCATTCAAGTTTTTTTAGTGAACATTTCAATTTTTGAATATTAAAAATAATGTATATGTTAGGGGGGGGGGGGGCGTGGGGCTGGGGAGGGGGGCAATATGAATTTTAGAAAGGCTTAAGTGGGGCATGGCACAAAAAAGGTTGGGAAACACTGCTCTAGACCATGATAGTCTATATGTTCTTCTGCATCATGTGCTCCCAGAGGACCTTCACCACTGCCATGGACCTCAGTCAGGTCATAGGCTATTGAGCACGGGTAGCCTAGAGTCTTGCACAGTCCAGTGACAAGACGTGAAAATTGAGAAGATTATGAATCACGCTTTGCCTGAGGATAGCAAGGCGGATGTTTGAGCAGGGTACCACGGGTCCTTGAGAGCTCATTCACCTCTGGACCGCGTTCGAGGTCGGACTGAAGATGGCAAATGGCAGAATCCTGTCTTGCCGCCACATTTGTGTATATGCAGCGTTTGTGAAGCAATGGTTGAATGTCGACGTCATTTGAGAGACCGAGCGACAGAGTTTTAATTGCAGAGGCCGAGTGCAAGTATTGTTGTTTGCAGTTTTAGTGACACTGATTAGACATTGTTTGAGAGAGAGACAATAATGCACAGTTGAAACTTTCGCGGCTGTTGTGTCTTGAAGGACTCATTGTTGAAGTGGTGTTGATCGGTATGTAATGTGTATGTGAAGATTCATAGAAGGGATAAGTAGTGACATTACAGCAGGTCAATTGAGAATCACTCCTGTAGAACACAGGATGCTCGCTGCCAGATGAAATGTAAATAATGCCCCAGCGTAAACTCCCTGGGAAAATAATGCCCCAGCTTAAATGCCTGGCAACCACATCTGCCTTATCGTGCATCAGATCACCCCACAATGATGCGACACCAGCCAATCTGTCTGCTTGCTCATTTCCAACCACACCAGTGTCCGGAAGAAAAGATCCAGCGAATGCTCACAACCCGCGACCTCTGAATCGATGCAAGCCATTAACCTTTGCCTGCATGCTTTGTGAATCAGTTACAATCACAACATGTGCATACAATTTGTTCTCCAACCAACGGAAAGCTGCAGCAACCACCTCCACCTCTATTCTCAGACATGAGGTTGTGGTTTCATATGTGTATTCTCTTCATATAATATATAACTCTGCAGTATGCACCTGACGAGATGCGGCGAAATATATCTGGCAATAACTATTTGCGTTTTCTGTGTTTAAATATTATTAATATGTCTCCACTTCTCTTCACCCTGAGATGGATGACAATCGTGTCCTGCATCAATCCCCAGGCACTTGTAGATAACACTAGGCCCCCCACCCCCAGGTCTTCGATCTACACGGAAAGAAGAGAGTCACTGCAGGTGAAAATGATGTGAGTGGAGCTGGGTGGGATACGTCCCGTTGTGCTCGATTTGTTTCGTGATTTGTCGTCTCGTTACGGTACTGGTTAGTTGCTTGACTGGTTGGTTGATTAGATGGTTTGTTTGTTGGTTGGTTAGTTACTTGGTTGGTTAGTTGGTTTGTTGGTTGGTTGGTTTGTTGGTTGGTTGGTTTATTGGTTGGTTGATTGATTGGTTGATTGGTTGGTTAGTTAGTTGGTATATTTGTTTATTTGTTTGTTTGTTGGTCTGTTGATTAATATGTTCGTTTACTGGTTGGTTGGTTAGGTGGTTGATTGGTTACTAGTAAATTAGTTGGCTGGTGGGTTACTTAGTTAATTAGTTAGCTGATTGGTTGGTTAGTTAGTTAGTTGGCTAGTTAGTTGATTGATTAGTTATTTAGTCATTTAGTTAAGAAGTTAATAAGTGAGTGAGTGAGTGAGTGAGTGAGCGCGCGAGCGAGCGAGCGAGCGAGTGAGTGAGTGAGCGAGTGAGTGAGTGAGTGAGTGAGTGAGTGAGTGAGTGAGTGAGTGAGTGAGTGAAGTGAGTGAGTGAGTGACGATTCTTTACTAATCAACTAAGTATTTATTCATTTGTTTCTTCTTAAGTAACCACAATATCTTGAGTGTTTTCACGATTCCTTATGTTCAAGGCAGGGTTTATTTGTAACTTCTCTGTTCTATGTGTTTCCTTCGATGTTGTGTGCAGCTTGTAGATTGTAAATATTTATGTGATTGTTGTTACTGTCAATACTTATTTCGCAGACATGACTGAGCGACCGTATGACAGTAGACGGCACTGCCCGCTTTCTGTTAGAGCCGAATGTTGGGCGGTGCTCACCAAACAGGACACTCAACATTATGCCAACGGTTTCGGACGGAGGAACGCAATTAGGAGGGTGCCAGGACATGAAACATAAAGACTAAATGCCATGATAGTTCAGGCCAGACCCTAAGCCTAGGTCGGCAACTGGCCGCAGCTTGTCTTGTTCCATGTGTATCGGTGTTACCTTCCCTCTGGAGTAAACCAGGCAGGCCGAGAGAGGGATATGCTGCACGGGCAACACATGAACTCTAAATTCAGCCCAGGTTTTATGCTATGGAGAGGTATAACTACACTTTACAAACTTTGGTCTGTCAAGGCGATTAGATGCCATCCCCGTATCGTGGATGTTACTATAAATATGTATGGTTTAGTTCTTAGGATACATACGGTGATGCATACGATCGCTGAAGCCAATCAATGGGATACCTGACAAATGGGAAGAAGAGAATAGGAAAAAAAAAGGGGGGGGGGGAATAGAAGCAGGTAGTGGAGAAAGAGATGAAGATGATAAAGAAG
This sequence comes from Cepaea nemoralis, assembly GCA_014155875.1. Classification (NCBI taxonomy): domain Eukaryota; kingdom Metazoa; phylum Mollusca; class Gastropoda; order Stylommatophora; family Helicidae; genus Cepaea; species Cepaea nemoralis. The sequence continues at coordinate 156,911 of JACEFZ010021023.1, forward strand.
AAGATGATGGTTACAAAGAAGAATTAGTAGTAGCAACCGTAGCGGTATAAAAAGAAGACGAAGAAGAAGAAGAAGAAGAAGAAGAAGAAGAAGAAGAAGAAGAAGAAGAAGAAGAAGAAGAAGAAGAAGAAGAAGAAGAAGAAGAAGAAGAAGAAGAAGAAGAAGAAGAAGAAGAAGAACATGTAGTAGTAGTAGTAGTAGTAGTAGTAGTAGTAGTAGTAGTAGTAGTAGTAGTAGTAGTAGTAGTAGTAGTAGTAGTAGTAGTAGTAGTAGTAGTAGTAGTAGTAGTAGTAGTAGCAGCAGTAGTAGTAGTAGTAGTAGTAGTATAGTAGTAGAAGTAGTAGTAGTAGTAGTATAGTAGTAGAAGTAGTAGTAGTAGTAGTAGCAGTAGTAGTAGTAGTAGTAGTAGTGGTGGTGGTGGTGGTGGTGGTGGTGGTGGTGGTGGTGGTGGTGGTGGTGGTGGTGGTGGTGCTGGTGCTGGTGGTGCTGGTGGTGCTGGTAGTAGTAGTAGTAGTAGTAGTTGTAGTAGTAGTAGTAGTAGTTGTAGTAGTAGTAGATGTGTGTAAGCGGGCAGCAGCAGCAGCAGCAGCAACAGCATCAGCAGTAGTAGTAGAAGTAGTAGTATATATTGGCACCTTTCCGTCTTGACAGATATAGTTTGAGAAATGGTGCTTCAAAAAGGCTTAATAACTACAACCCATGGCAGTGGTGAGTGTGACTGATAAGGCCAATTGCGCTGTAAATGTTCGTCCACAGTGAATGCATGTGAAAACATGGTCATTTCCACCATCATGCACCATCTTACGTCTCTCACGCTCTGTGTGTGCTTTATCTGCAATCAATTTCTCCTTTGTCTTCATTCCATTTCTGATAGTTGCCCTTCATGCAACACGTTCAACGACGACTTGCTCCCAATGTGCATTATCAATGCATGTATCAATCATGTCCCGCTTACACACATCTTTGTATCGTAGTAGAGGCCGACCCTGAGATCTCCTACCCGTCTGTAATTCACCGAAAAAGATGTCCTTTGGTATTCTACCATCATCCATCCTCCTAACGTGTCCTATTCATCTAAGTCTACGAAGACTGAGCATGGAACACACCGTCACACAAACTTCAGTATTTGTGATTTTGTCTTGCCACTTAATACCAAGTGTTCTTCGCAGACACCGCATATGTAAGCTGTTTAAACATTTCTCTAGGTGTGAGTAAGTTGACAAGGTTTCACTAGTCGGTTTTTGGAACTGCTTTGATCACAGAGTCGAACTCATCGTAGAACGAACCCTTCACATTATCAGAGGAAACGAGTGTCGGTGCATATGCAGTAATAATGGTGGCAAAACCACAAGAGGTTGCCAAGCGCAGGGATAATAGTCTTTCATTACCCCCAGCTGGAATTTCAATCATTCCCAGTAGCGAATTCCTCACTGCAAAGTCCACACAATGCTGCCTTTTTTTCTGCCTGCCCTCTACCCTTCCAAAAAAGGGTTAATTGTTTTCCCTGAGTGTCCCTTCCTCAGCGAGTTCAGTCTCCTGCAGGCCAGCAATATCAATGTTAAGACGATTGAGTTCGGTATCAATCACAGCCGTTTTTCTCACATCGTCAATATTGGTCAAGTCAGTGGACACATGGTTCTTACGTTCCAGGTTGCAAGCCGTAACTTGAGGTTTCTATTTTTCTTTTTATTAGTGCCTGGTGCATTTGTTTTACAGCCTGCGAAGCCCCAAGCACCCATCGAAGCAGGCAAGCTGTGGCAGAGCAGCACCCAATTGGCTTCTGACTGCCCAGCTTGGGGCGGGCGGTAGCTGATCAGTGACACCTGTAGGTGTCTCCCACCGTCAGAGGCAACGCGTGGCGCCCCATGTCTACGCCAATTGACAAAGACTTATAACCCGTAGCTGCTACCTCTCGCTTTGATTCCGAGACCGGTTAAGACCAGGGATGGAGTTATTGTCTCTCCATAGCACAAAGCCTGGGCTAAAATATAGAAACCATGTGTTGCCTATGTAACATGGTCCCTCTCTCAGCCTGCCTAGTTCACTCCAGAGGAAAGGTAACATCTATACATCAGGACCAAGACAAGCTGCAGAAGCTGCGGATCAGCAAAGCAATGCTCTAACTGTCCGCCTGTCGGAGCTTCGATCCTAGACCAGCTGCCAACCAAGGCTTAGGGCCTGGTCTGCCCTGCCATGACTATTTTGTCTTTAGGTTGCATTTCCTCGCACCAGGATAAGGCTTGTACCCTCCCAATTGCGCTCTTCCGCCAGAAGCCGTTGCCACAATGTGGGGTGTCGGGTTTGGTAAGCGCCGCCCAACATTCGGCGCTAGTAGAAAGCAGGTAGTACCATCTACTGCCATCCGGGAGCTCAGCCATATCTGACTAAGACCTGACACAAGTAGTAGTAGTAGTAGTAGTAGTAGTAGTAGTAGTAGTAGTAGTAGTAGTAGTAGTAGTAGTAGTAGTAGTAGTAGCAGCAGCAGTAGTAGTAGTAGTAGTAGCAGCAGCAGCAGCAGCAGCAGCAGCAGTAGTAGTAGTAGTAGTAGTAGTAGTAGTAGTAGTAGTAGTAGTAGTAGCAGTAGTAGTAGTAGTAGTAGTATTAGGAGTAGTAGTAGTAGTAGTAGTAGTAGTAGTAGTAGTAGTAGTAGTAGTAGTAGTAGCAGCAGCAGCAGCAGCAGCAGTAGTAGAAGTAGTAGTAGTAGTAGTAGTAGTAGTAGTAGTAGTAGTAGTAGTAGTAGTAGTAGTAGTAGTAGTAGTTGTAGTTGTAGTAGTAGTAGTAGTAGTAGTAGTAGTAGTAGTAGTAGTAGTAGTAGTAGTAGTAGTAGTAGTAGTAGTAGTAGTAGTAGTAGTAGTAGTAGTAATTAATGATGATGATGTTATAGTTGTTGTTGCTGTAGAAGAAAAGAAAAAGTAGAAGAGGAGAACCAGATAATGCAATTATTTCGGTTCTTGTGTTTAGAGTTGTCATTAGCTAAAAATGATCAAAAGTGAAATGTATAGCCAATGAGGAAGCGTATTGGATACTTCTAAGGTGTATCCTTCAACCAATCAATTTCTCTGTTTCAGGGACAGTAAGATGGTGTCACTTTCCGAAATGAAAGAGACATCGTAAGTTTCAGTCCAGTTTTACTAATTAATTATGTTGCATATCCCTTACAGGACGTAGCAGTCAACACCAGCATTTTTCAGCTGCTGTTGGTGTACTAGGCAAGTTTTACATTCAGTAGTTTGCCATTGCTTTCTGAACGGCCGGCTCACATACCCCCATAAGTTACCAGCGCGGCGCGAAGCGCTGCCTATTCTCGCAGCTGCTGTTTTCCCCCACATGGATATACGGGATTACGAACAATGTCGTTAAACCCTTGACCAGGGAGACCAGAGTCCACTTTTACAGTGCACTAATGAAGTTAAAGTTGAAGGCTCTGACTCCATGCCACCCATCATTTTGGGGAACGAACGAACAAACGAATGAACAATCTTTATTTTCAAAGGGTTAAGAATTGAGCACGCAGGCCCGTCTGACATTCTGCCCTTCTTCTCTATTTCCTCTCATAAAGTATTTCATTCAACATCACTTATGAAGCTAATCTTAGCAACAAAAGAACAATAAGCTGTAATACGAATGAAAAATAATCAATAATACATGACTAACTGAGGCAATGTTTAACATGGGCATTATAAATACCCAAGGAAGGTGTAACTATCATACATACGGGAATTTTTAGTGGCTAGTTGTCGTTTGAAATAATTTACCATTATTATTTTTTTTCGGAAAGGGGGGGGGGGGCGCATGTAATCTGTACTGAGGTAGTGCTCAAACAGGTTGCGAGTGTATGTATAATGATTGGTGGTGTCTTTGATTTCTTGTGGAAGATTGTTCCACAACTGAGTGGCAGAGTATGTTAGTGAAGTATATTTAGTCGTTCGCTATGTCTTGCATTATATTTGAACAACTGCCAAAGGTAGCTTGGAGCATTTTGAAAAAAAAAAAAAAATGGATTTTGTGAATTAGTTTAGCCTTCTTAAAAAGTGCCGGCTTCCTGGCCTAGAGGTTAGCAACTTTTCTCCGTAATCTCGTATACTCTCGTAAGTAACGTGACGACGGTGAGAATCAGCAGTGGTTCGAATCGCGTCGGTAGTTAGTTAGTTAGTCGACAGATCATCCTCATTGAACATCGAACCATTCAGTCCATAAGTGCTCGGATCCCCTCCTCAGCAAATCCCGCAGCGTGTAGCGGCTAACGACGCCAGTTCTGTGTTGGTTTATCAATCTTCTTTGGCTTCCTGCGTATTGTTCTTGTTTGGCCACCCCTCTTTTAATTTGCTGCTCTCGCAGTCTGGCCATTGTTGTAGATTCACAGTCATCACTTGGTTCTCGCAAAAAGTCTTACTTCTCGTAGAGCATTCAGAATGTCAGCCTGGTCCATGGCGCGTCCGCCCTCCACAGTAGCCTCACCTGCGAGCTTGTCAGCCCGCTCATTTCCTTGTACTCCCGCATGCCCTGGCACGAAGATGAAACTAATCTTTGCCAGCCGAGACCGCTCCAGAGGCAGCAACCATTCTCTTCGGATCGACCCCTCCTCTATCCTCTTGATCATGTTCATTGAGTCGCTAAGGAAACAAGCCCTAGTGAATGTCTGTGTCTCGAGCCATGTTGTTGCTTTACTTACTGCCATGACTTCCATGGTCAGGCTACTTGTGGTTTCAGTGAAAGCACCAGAGTCCTCCTTCACAATTCTCCCTCCGGTCCGAGCTGTAAAGGCCCATGAGCTTCTCACATGTCGGATGACCGACCCATCTGTGTAGATGACCGCGTCACCGTCTAGCGAATTCTCGAAAATCAACGCTTGTACTTCAGCCTCAACAGCAGCCGGATTTTCTTGTCTGCATTTTCTATCTAGTTGGATGCAAACTGAAAAGGATGTGCAGAAGTCTGTTGGCACTTGCACCCACTCCTCGCCAGGTTCTAAGTCCTCAAGTGAACACACCTGTTGAAGAATGTCTTCGGCTTGACCCATCCACGACCGTCCTCTTTTTAACCTGCTGCCCTTCACCTTCCTAATTTAACTATGCAGTGGATGTTGTGTGTTTGCGTTAATTCTGAGGTAGGCGCGTGCCCTGCAAACTTGTATTCTCTCTTCAATGGTTGGAAAATCAAGAAGGTAGCGCATCGCCCTGCATGCTGTATCTCTTGTACATCCAAGAATAATGCGCATAGCTTCCTTCTGTATCCTTTCCATCCTTTCTATCTGCTTATGGCTGAGAGTCAGGATTGCCATTGCATACTCCAAAACAGACATGACCAGCCCCTCGTACAGAAGACATAGATGGCGCTGCTCAGAGTTTGCTGCCGCCATCACCCGCATCGCTGCCAAACACCGCTTGGCCTTTGTTATCACCTGGTCTATGTGCACATTATAAGCAAGGCTTCGATCAAACCTTATCCCCAGGTAATTCATTGCCTGCGTTCTTTCCACCGTCTCTGAACACAGCATTACAGTTGGTGTTGGAGTGTTGACAATATGATTATTCAACGAGAACCAAGTCACTGTTGCCTTTGTTGGGTTGACCATTGCCCCAGCTTCATCACACCAAGTACTTATGCGATTGAGCAACCTCCTCTCTATCCTTACCCTGACGATACACTAAACATCATCGGCATATGACAATGTCCTGCCAGGTCCAGTGATCTGTTCACTGGTGATTCTCACTGTGTAGGCGTTGAACAATACCGGAGATAATGGTGATCCCTGTGGTAGGCCAGGATAAATTGTTGTTGGTTCCGAAGTCCAACTGTCACATCTAAAAACTACTTTCCGTTGGAAGAGGGCTGCAGCGATCCAACTAAGGAGGAATGGACTTACGTTTAGTTCAAGAAGCTGAAACATTAAAAAATCCAGTGGTACTCTGTTGTATGCGTCCTCAAGATCAATCGCTGCAGCAACGGTTTCAGTGCCTGAGTGGAAACCTTCATAGACATCATGGGCAAAGACTGCTGCATTGGTCCTGGTTTCTCTTTTTGGACGGTACCCACCCAGGGTAGGTGGGAAAACACCTTGCCTCTCTAGTTGGCTTGATATTTTCCTGGCAATTACCTTCTCCAGCAGCTTGCCTATTGTATTCTGCATGGTTATAATTCGATATCCCTGAATTTTTTTGTGGTCTTTGTCAGGCTTCGGCAAGGGAATCAGATAGCTGTGTAACCATTCCTCCTTGATGCTAGCACTCCCTATACTGTTGTTGTACATGTCTGCTAGTTTCTCTAGCTCATTGTCGGTACACCTATTTATGTCGTCGTCGGTACACCTATTTATGTCGTCGGTAACTTACGGGGTATGTGAGCCGGGCGCTCAGAAATCAATGGTCAACTACTGAGCGTAATCTTGCCAAGAAATCAACAATCAGCTGAAAGATGCTGATGTTGACAGCGATGTCCTTTAAAGGATATGCAAAACAATTTTTTATTAAAAAGTAGGCGTTTGTGTAGTGGCAGTAACTGAAGACGTTCGTGTAGGTTAAAATTATCGGTAAGCGTTTCACCATTATTTAAATCGTACTGCCCTTTTCTGGGGTGGATATAGGCGTTTTGTTGTTGATTTGGAGCATCCATCCCAGATTATTGAGCAATAATAAATATGTGTTTGTATGTGGGCAGTATAGATTATCTTTCTTGTGTTTTCGTCAGGGAAATTTTTAATTTGGGCAAGTTGGTATACTTTTTTGGCTGTTTGTTGAACTAGAGCACTAACATGAGAATTACAGGTTAGATTTTGATCAATGATAAGATCTAGTGCCTTATGCTCGGTTACACTTTCTACAGGCGTGCGACCAATGTGCAGCTGAAGAGTTCTCTGCCAGTTTAGAGTGTGAAGTCTTTGCCTGGTTCCTATTAACATAGACTTTGTTTTAGAAATGTTAATTTGCATGTGGTTTGCATGACTCCAGTTAGCTACACTATTTATTTCCTGTTGCAAGGATGATTCTAGCACATTACAATCAATAGGGTTTGTATAAACTGTGCAGTCTTCTGCAAATAGATCGCAGGACGGCAAAAGATATCAGGGAAGATCATTTATATAAATGGTAAATAACAGAGGGCCAAGTATAGACCCCTGAGGTACTCCAATATTAATGGTAATGGCTTGAGATAAAGATTTATTATGGATTACTACTTGTTTTCTGTCTAATAAAAATGATTTTATTAATGCCACTATATTAAAACTTACTTTCATTGTTTGTAGCTTTTTTAATTGGAATAGTCCAGCCATCATGTGCCATGCTGAAAAGCGTGGGCGGTCATGACTCGCCAATTCACTCGATCACTAGAGTCGTGGATCAGCTCAGTGTTCCTGTCTCGACCATGCCATGTGGCCAAGCCATTCAGGTATTTACTTCTCGGTCTTCCCCTTGGTCTATTCCCTTCGATCTTGCCAGTTGTCACCAAGTTCTCCAATTCATTCCTTCTCATAACATGTCCAAAATATGTTGACTGTCTACGTCTAATTTATCTAATCAATCTACGACTTTCATTTGTTTCCTGTAGTACTTGGTCATTTGTTTTTCTGTCTGTCCATGGAATTCTTTGCATTCTCCTCAGAAACCATATTTCTACAGCCATTGGAATCTATCATGTCGAATGTTTTTCCAAAGTCTATAAATACCTCTCCACATATAGTATTGTTGCTAATATTTTGATGCCAGTGCTCTATCATGTTTGTTAAGGCCGTATGACAAGAATAGTTTGGCCGAAATCCTAACTGACTGTCAACTATTAGATTGTGGCGAACTAAGTGCTCTAGTGTTGTTTTCTGGATGTGCTTTTCTAACAGTAGTATAAAGGATGAAGCTGCATGTTTCGTAGAGGACTTCTGTGTTGGTATTCTGGCGACGGCATTATGTACAGTGAACGTTTTTACATCTGTCCGAGGTTGTTTTGCTGCGTGAACTGCATTTTGGAGATAAAATGGCGAGGCTGGCTAGAAAATCTCTAGAAACAGAACAACAACATCTAGAAACATCGAAACTTTGTAGGTGAACATCAGGTTGGGAAAGTGACTGCCACTTCCATCAAGGATGAATCTTTCGTGGAGGACTTTTGTGGTGACATTCTGGTGTAACAGGAACGGAGCATAATGGGGACGACCCGTTGCTGTGATGTTGGAACCGCGACTGAACTGAACTGAACATAGTGATAATAATATGGAAATTGGCCTATAGTTACTCATCAGACGATCGTCTAATTTGTTGTCGAACCAGCTTTTAAATGAGGATACGCGATTTTAAAGGCTGATGGGAAGTGACCTTTGGTGATACATTGATTATATATAAAGTTAGTGACTCGCAGATCGCCGGTGCAGCGTAGCGAAGTATACGATTACTGATTCCATCAACTCCTGATGAGTTATTGCTGTTTAGGTTACTGAGATGAGTAAATACTTCAGTGGTCTTCATTAGCGGTATTTTGGAGGGAATGTCTCCATAGCATTTGTTCTCACAAAATGATGATAATAAAGGTATGTCAAGAGGCGCATCTGGTATTGCAGCCTTCAATTGGTTTATGTCGGATTGAAAGAATCTACTGAATTGATCACATGCAACTTGATTTGATGGTAATGATTGTGATGACTTGTGCTTGTTTGTCAAGGTATTAATTGTGTTTCATATATCTTTAGTGTTGGTTTTATCTATTATTAAGTTCTTAAATAGTTTTTCTTTTCCTTTCGTATAACATATTGAACTTTGTTTCTCAGACTATCGGTACATAGTTAGATCTCTATTTTTGTGAGCCCTGTCGCGATCTCTCATAAGTTCAACTACCTCCTGTGTGATCCACGGGCGCTTAGTGTAATGTTTAACTCGAACTTCCTTAAATGGAACATACTTATCAAATACACTTAGAAAGGTCTTCAGCCAGTGGTCCGGAGTATGGTCTTTGTCAGGAAGCTGGTAAACATAGTCCAGAGATGAAGTGACCAAGTCTCCTCAAAAGACAACTTGAGTGAAATTGTTATAATTTCTATATTATATAATTATATGTTTGTGTTTCGGAGTTTTCGTACCTCTTTTCGACCACGTGCAACATATTGGGCAATGATCACTCATTGCATTAATCGGTACAGTACATTCTGTGATGTTTTCAGCACATGTAGTATAATATGGATCTATAAGTGTAGTAAATGATTTTGTTTAGATTAGTTTAGTCGATGGATCAACATCACGGCACACAGGTGTAACCCATAAGTGCTCCGTTCTCCTCCTAACTCAAATCTGAGACTGGAGAAACTCAGCTCAGTGTACGAACTCCGTAGCACCGACGAGGATCCTGAAATATTTTGGGAAGATTTTTAACTCTAAATTTGGCCCGGGCAGCGCCGTTAGGCTACTCTTTTTCGATTTCCAACTGCCAAGGGATTTTTTACGTGCGCAACAAGACACACGGGCGTCCGATCTCACTACCCAGATACCTGGGGAAATTTTGTTACTAGAAGACCACGTGAAAAAATCCCGGACACCATACCTGGAGACCACGCAGCACCCTAATTTTGTTATTCCAGTGGATTGTTTGACTAACTGTTGGAAGCTATATGACTCTATTATGTTTTCCCATGTTTCGGGGAGATTGTGGTAAATCCATATATTTAGAGCAGTTGCCACTCTTTGATGACGTGATCAGTATCGAGTCGGACGTCTTTAGCCTCTCTGACATATTTTCAGAGGGGTCTGGATAGCGACGCCGCATGCCGCATGCCGCATGCCTCGCTTTACGAACGCCGTGGGATCGATTTTGGACTTCGCCATTCGGCTCACGTGTGGAAGTGTTTTGGAAATCCAGTGGACCGTCGCTTGAGCTACTCTTAAATTCATGACTACTTTCGTCCTGGCGATGTAATTATCTATACCTGTGGCTTTGTGTTAGAAGACAAAAAAAAAAAAAACAGAAGTGCCTCGGCATTCATAGCAAACGAAACTGGCCAATTTTTAGCTAAGAAGAGCTTGGCATATGACGCCATAACCTCATGTCTGAGCATAGAGGTGGAGGAGGTTACTGCAGCTTTCCGCTGGTTATGGAATAAACTGTATACGAATGTTTTGATTGTAACTGATTCACAAGGCATTCTGTCAAAAGTGAAGACTGACATGCTTCGCGCAGAATGGCATGCGTCGATTCATCATAAGGGTTGAATTGATGCATGATAAGGCAGATGTGGTGAAGGCCCTCTGGGAGCATGTGAATAGTGCAGAAGAACATATGTTATCATGGTCTAGAGAGAATGCAGTGGAAAGGGGTGGTCAGAGGATCTGGTCGACAGTCGTCATTCAGAGGTAAAGCAAGACGGGAATATAATCAGATTGTTTTGGGCACCATTAGTATTGGAACTCTTCTCTGCCTGTTGAAGATGAGGACTGAGCGCTTATGGGAATGCCAAGAGTACAATGATGTCGGGTCTTGACTCAGCTCAACTCAACTCAACTCTTTGGGTATTACGCTTTGCAGAAAGAATACTGAGTCTATGGGATATAACCCAGTGCAATGTATTCGACCCTTTGCCTTTTAACTCTGGTACCACTTTTTATGAGGCTAGGTCGGCCCCGGAGCTAAACGGTAACACAAAAACAAAAAACAAAAAAAACAACATCAAAGCTGTAACGGGGATTTGAACCGGTTACCGTCAGACCGGCACTAACGATGCGGCGTCTGTCGGGTATTAAGCTAACTTTAAATTCCGGAATTTCCCTGTGACACGTGATCCTCACGATCATCATCAAGTCCCCTGCCAACTGGCATAGGCGTTCATGGCTCTCCACAGATCTCGGTCTTTGGTGTTCTGGATCAACTCTGCTGATGATATTCCTCCATGCCACCGTCTCAATCTACCCAGCATCATTTATCTTGGTCTGTCTCTGCCTCTCTTCCCCTCGATCTTTTCAGTCGTCACGATGTTCTCCAATGCCTCTCTTCTTATCACATGACCAAAGAAAGCAGTTTGTCTCTTTCTTATTTTTGTATATAATGTTATAGTTTCATTAGCCTCTTTCAGGCAATCATTGTTAGTTACTCTGGCAGTCCAAGGAATTCGCAACATTCGTCTTATGAACTTGGAATATTTTTTTTTATTTTTAAAAATGTTATTAATTATTTAGCAGTAGTTGCGTATCCTTAAAAGGACGTCGCAGTCAACATCAGCATATTTTTTCTGTTTGTGCGATTTTTTAGAAAACTTACGTTCAGTAGTTTCCTATTGCTTTCTGGATGACCGGCACACATACCATTGTATGAATACAAACACAAGGGGTCTGCTTCAAAATCGCCCGTAGCTGTGTTTCGAACGCCGTATGTGGGATTACGAATCTTCTTCTTCTTCTTCTTCTTCTTCTTCTTCTTCTTCTTCTTCTTCTTCTTCTTCTTCTTCTTCTTCTTCTTCTTCTTCTTCTTCCTCTTCTTCTTCTTCTTCTTCTTCCTCCACCTCTTCCTCCTCCTCTTTCTCTTCTTCTTCACCAGCACTTATCACCACCAGCATGTTAATCACCACTAACACCACCACTGCCACCATAATCACCACCACAACTATCATCATCATCATCATCATCATCATCATCATCATCATCATCAGCGTCATCATCATCATCATCATCATCACCATCATCATCATCATCACCACAGTAATATGTAAATACATATTCATGATTGCAGACGATAAACCCGTACATACAAAAGACTAATTGTATCTTTTTTGTCTACAAGGTTAGGCAGCGAGATTGTGATGCCACAGGATTCCTTCCTGTCTGGGTAAGATTGCACATCTGAGATGGAATCAGTTTCATTTCACTTCTATCTACCCCTACACCGATCATTTGGACTAAAATGATGACTTCTCGTCCTTGATTTAGGGTCGTAAATTACAAGTACCTCAGAGTCGGAGTGGGTTCGCCTGATTGTGAGGGACACTGGTAATATGGAAAGCTAATCCACACGCAACAATTAGTCTAGTGTACTGGGAGTTGTATGGACTATGCTTGAGTTCAAAGCAAGTGAACGCCCCCAAACGATCCTTTCTATGTGGCGAAGGTGTTGCGAATACAATTCGTAATCCCACATACCACGTTCGAAACACAGCTGCGGGCGATTTGGAAGCAAACTCCATGCGTTGGCTCCCTTGCAAATGTATGAGTGCCGGTCGTTCAGAAAGCATTGGAAAACTATTGAACATGAACCTCTCAAGAATTAACGAACAGCCAAAACTGCTGGGGTTGACACTATCCTGTGTTACCCACTGGATGCTGTAGCGCCAATTATGCCTCCCAAGGACGCTTCATGCCGAGAGTGGAAGATGATGATTATGATATGACCATGAACCTTAGGTCAAATCCCAGAGATCTGCGTGTGGTGTACTGAATCATGGCCCGGCCACATTCTAACACACTTCTCCGCGGAGATCAAAATCAAGTACCCGTTTTGCACACTCGGTTTTTTAGCTTTGAAAGGAGAAGAAGAGCTCTGTCACCCGTACAGTTCCCTAACACATTGTACTTTGGTGCCCAGTCGAGATATAGTCTCTAAATTAAATTCATATATATGCAAGCGGTTTGTTATGATGAGACAGAGGAGTAGATTGAGGAGGAGGAAGAGGAGGAGGATGGTGATGGGGAGATTGATTATGATGATGTGCAGGCTATTGATTATAATGATCAGGATGAGGCTAAAAATTATGAGGAGGTGGTAGATGATATTGATGAGGATGAAATTTGAAGATGAGGAAGAAGAGGTTGATAATAACGAGGAGAAGGAGATTGATGATGATGATGATGATGATGATGATGATGATGATGATGATGATGATGATGATGATGATGATGATGATGATGATGATGATGATGATGATGATGATGATGATGATGATGATGATGATGATAAGGAGGAGGAGGATTATTATGAGGAGGAATCAAACGACATGAACGCCAAAATATCGGATTTAACAGTTAAAGCTCAGTCTTCAAAGCGATGTACAACCAATCAACAAATCCTACCATTCATCAGCAAGAGTTGAACAGGAGATAAGTGGAGAGAATGATATACTGGGGGATCAGCGGGGCTCTGGACGAATCTCAAAACTGAGAAGGAAGACCAGGAGAACTTTCAGTCAGATGGCAGTTCGGAATTCCCGCGTGTGGGAATGTCCTGAGTGCAGTGATGTCGTTTCTTAGCTCAACTCAGCTCAACTATACATAACTCAATTCAACTCAACACAACTGAACTAAACACAACTCAACTCATCACAACTCAAATCAACAAACCTCAACTCAACACAACACAGCACAACTCAACTCAACTCAACTCAACAAAACTCAACACAACATAACATAACTCAGCACAACAAACTAAACTCAACGCAACAGAACTCAGCACAACTCAATTCAACACAACTCAAAGCTCGAATGCCGATCTGGTGATCATCGTTTCGAACCCACATCGACACAGATTTTTACAACTGACTTGGGGGCTAAAAGTGGATACTAGGAAATGTTCTGTGAAGGAAGGGCGGCTAGCGGGATACTGACCAGATCACTCACCGGGTGATCTACATAAATGTGGGCCTGGTACCATATGCCCAATGTCCCTAAAGCTTCGTGGCAGATACGAAAAGTAGGTTTGGACCAAATATGGTACACAATCAAATGAACAAATATTATAATGGAAATATCTTTTCAATTAGCATTTAAACTGTCAAAGATACTGTGAAGCGAAACACATAACACGATGGTCGTAGTAGTTAGTTAGTTAGTTAGTCTTTCCTCTTGAGCCTAAGGCGGCGCATAGGGCAGAAGTCCTGTCTCTCCATGCCTGGCGGTTCGCTGCTACCTGTTGTAGATCTTGGATATTTACTTGGCCATTGAATGAGCCTTCTCTAATGATGGTTCTACGCAGGGTCTCTCTTGGTCTTCCCCGTTTTCTTTTCCCTACTGGTGACCATATGAGGGCTTGGTAGGGGAGTCTTGTCTTGTCCATTCTGAGTACATGGCCGATGTAGTTCCAACGGCGTCTTCTTATGAAATTGGATACTGTATCTTGCTTAGTCTCTTGTCTTATTTGCCAATTGGTTCTGAAGTCTGTCCAGTGGATGTTTAGAAGTCTTCTAAGACATTTGTTCTCAAAATTGTCTAATTTTTTATCTAAAGCTACCGTTGATTTCCAACTTTCACATCCATACGTTAACATTGGAATCACACAAGAGTTGAAGATTTTAAGTTTTGTGTGTTTGCTGAGTGTCTTTGACTTCCAGATGTTTGACAGTTTATTGAAGGCACTAGATGCCAGTGCGATTCTAGATGATATTTCTGGTGTTGAGTCCCCTGTAGATGTCATTTTGCTTCCTAGGTATGTAAAGCTGTTGACTTTTTCAAGAACGTAGCTGTTCAATTTGGTGTCATCTGAACTGTTGGTAAGATCAATAGTCTTTGTTTTTGTGGTGTTAATTTGGAGACCAATTTGCCCTAAAACATTTTGGAGGTGGTTTATTTTCTCTTGGGCATCCGGGTGTGTTGAACTCAAAAGCACTATGTCGTCGGCAAAGTCCAGGTCTTCTAGAATTTTGTCAACCCAATGGATACCCATATTTGTGTTGTTTGTGCATTTGCGCATGACCCAATCGATAGCTATTCCAAAAAGCATCGGTGATAAGACACAACCCTGTTTCACTCCTGTTTCGACTGAGAACCAGTCAGAGTTGCCTGTTTCTGTTCTTACGCAGCAACGTGTTTCTTTGTAGAAAGATTTTATGACGTTGGTATATTTGGTAGGAAAACCATAGATGTTAAGTAGATTCCAAAGTGAAGGACGGTGGATACTGTCGAAGGCTTTTTGAAAGTCGACAAAGTTGGTGATTAATTTCGACTGGAATTCTACGGAGTCTTCAATGATTATTCTGAGGGTGAAAATGTGGTCTATGCATGACCGTTTTGGTCTGAAGCCTGCTTGTACTTCTCTGAGCCTTTCATCTATCGCCTTTTTCAATCTCTCAAGTAGCATGCTACAAAAAAGTTTTCCTGGTACTGACAATAGAGTGATACCACGCCAATTATTGCAATCAGACATATCGCCCTCTTTAGGCAGTTTGAAAATTACACCATCTTTCCACTGTTGTGGTGGGGATTCGCTTTGCCAGATTTCATTGATCAGCTGTAACAAACGTTGTAAGGTGTTCTCATCTGCTGCTTTGAGCATTTCTCCTGAGATTTCATCTTCACCAACAGCTTTGTTGTTCTTCAATTTTTTGATGGCTGCTTTAATCTCTTCCATGGTGAATGACTCGCAGGAGGCATCTAGTGGGGGCATAGTAATTTCTCCATCCGTCGTAGTATGGCGATGTATTTTCCTTCTTTCCAATTGGGAGGTCAGATTTTGGCGATACATATCTTTCTGCGTTGAATCAGTTATTGCCATGTTATTGCGCTCCATCGGATCCTGCACTCGCCATCGTGATAATTTGGTTGCCTCGTCCGTGACATTTTGGCTGCCTCGTGCGGGATAGCCAAACCGTTAATGATCCTTCCACAAGTTCCCGTGAATGAGTTAAACTGATAATTAGGAGAGTATGGGTTAATGTGAGGGTCGGTCCAGGCAGTGGGGCTCTAACTGGTGTTTGTTGGTTTATTTATTTGATTGACAGTACGTATCACAGAGATACAGAGGACTCCCTACCCCAGGCGATCGAAGAACCGCCTAAAGTAGAAATGCCGAGGAAAAGCTTTGTCTCAGAGAAACGTGGCCAGTGAGTACGGACTTAAACATTGTTCTTAAGCTGTGTTTTGCAACAGTACCGTTGTGAGACTTTCATCATCACCATTATCTTCATATTTATAATCGTTATCAGCATCTAGTATTTTTTTAAATTGTTCATTAGTTTGAAGGTTGATTGGTTGGTGTGTGTGTGTGTGTGTGTGTGTGTGTGTGTGTGTGTGTGTGTGTGTGTGTGTGTGTGTGTGTGTGTGTGTGTGTGTGTGCGTGCGTGCGTGCATGCGTGTGTGTATATATCTACGAACCATATGTATATAGTTTGATTATGATGATGCTAATGAAGAGGGGAGTGTAACAAGACCCCCGGGGCTTGGACAGGTATGTTACTATAGTTAATATCCCCATCCTTTGTTCTGACCACCCCAATAGGACTTTACATCTACAGGGCCCCACACAAGCCGGGACAGCTGACCTTCCCCTCCCCACCTATGGATTCCTACCCACAGGGGCTCGGGCAAGACAACAGTCATACCAGTACTCAAAGCCATGGCTAACAAAGCAAAATTTAATTTCTGAATACGGCAACTATAATTCAGAGAGGGATGGCTGAAAAGCCTGGATAGAAGACAATATGTACAGCGCTGACGAAGAACAGCGAGAAGATCTACAGATGATCAGTCATCATCACAGAGCATGTGACTTCAGTTCGTGCCGTCGTCCCGTCGTGGCTAACGACTCACCCGATGAACCTCCAGTGCAAAAGAACTCCAAGTCGTTGACTCTTCCAAAGTTTTCTCCTTCCACTGTGAGTAAGATCTCGGACTGGTCAGGTGTCTGATACCTGACTGACACTTCAACACTGTTCGCTGGTCATCCCTCGATGACGGAAGAAATCACAAGTTCTACTCTAATGATGACTTGTGGGCCGACCCTAGTATCATAGAGGTCCCCACCTGATGATAAGTACTGCTGCACAACACAATCGAATTTAAGAGCCTGGTTGCTCTTCTGATGATACGTACTGCTGCACAACGCAATAGAATATAAGTGCCTGGTTGCTCTTTGGCATCTCAAGTTAGTTAATGGGATGAACATATTTAGAATGTATAACTGGAGTGTTGGCTCCATGTAATAACACGTCACACGTTACTAATCAAACATGTCAATGCAATAACTTGACATAGTCACAATGTCATTTCTACACCGTCGGTAGGCAACTAATGATTTCACAGATCTCTACTGTCACAATCAAACACACCTAGGAAAGGGGAATCTTCCTACCCGAACAAGTCTGTCCCATCTGGTGTTCACGAACATAGCAAACAACTGTTGTAGGTCACTGACCAAGTTCATGTATCATAAAAGATCACAGATGTAGATCCACACCGGAGTTAGATGAATTATTATACATTGGACCTCTCTAAAACCCAGTCGGGCCTGAAACATAATACACTGGCCATCACAAGTGACTGATCAACAGAGTTCACTGTCCTTCAACTCAACTGGAACGAATGTCCTTGAGTGCTTCACAAGTCATCTAAAGAGTTACCTGTAATCATGCTTAGAAATTTCACCAGTACCTTTACTGGCATGAAGCAGGAGACGCCTCAGTCCTAGATCCAACCTTGGATCTCTTGACTAAATCCTTCGTCGGACTCGTCACGGCATGTCTTAGCTTAGACTCCCCATGATATTCTAACAATTACAGGTATCTTTCAAGTGGTGACTAGGCAGATTCGCTTGACCGCTCCCAGTATTGCCTTCAAACAACCTTGACTGGCACTGGAATGAGCTGGTCTCATTGAGTTTATGGTTTAACTCTCTCGAATCTCCATCATATAAACAGATCCTGAAACATAGAGGGCGGTGTGAGTACTCAGCTACAACTAGGACTAACCTGCACCTCAACCATAACACATGCATCAGAGTAATATATATCATACATCTGTTAACTACAAGGTACAGGCATGAGGGTGCAAGAGAAAGCAATAGTACGCAAGTGTATAGTCAAGTAACTCGTCTGGGCAACATCTAGCCCGATAGCACCAGAGTAGACTGTTTGACTCTGTCAAAGGCTCCGACTACCTGGTGTTATTCCCATCCTCTGTTTCTTCACCAACAACAACCATAGAATACACCTACTTATCTTTCAGTGTAGCGGTTACATTATCTAGGAGGTGTCCAGCCGGACATATCCTCCTCATCTACATAACTCAACAATTAATTAATCACTTAACCCATTGATCAATTAATTAAACATAATTCATTAATGACTATACAACATTAATAAATTATATACATCATAATTCATTAACATAGCATTAACAAATTATAAATCATGAATTGTTAAAAACT